>PVKU01005179.1:0-128837 GCA_004027475.1 Anoura caudifer
CAAAGGAAACAGACTTCCAGGAAGTCCAGGAAGCTCAGAGAGTCCCAAAGAAGGTGGACCCAAGGAGGAACACACCAAGGCACATCATAATTACATTAGCCAAGATTAAAATGAAGGAGAGAATTCTAGAAGCAGCAAGGGATAAAGGCAGAGTCACCTACAAAGGAGTTCCCATCAGACTGTCAGCTGATTTCTCAAAGAGACCTTCCAGGCAAGAAGGGGCTGGAAAGAAGTATTCCAAGTCATGAAAGTCAAGGACCTACATCCAAGATTGCTCTATCCAGCGAAGCTTTCATTTAGAATGCAAAGGAAGATAAAGTGCTTCTCAGATAAGGTCAAGTTAGAGGAGTTCATCATCACCACCCTTATTATATGAAATGTTAAAGGGACTTATCTAAGAAAAGGAAGATAAAAAAATAGGACAGTAAAAAGACAGGAAACTCACAGATGTTAAAACCTCACCTAAAACAAAAGTGAACTAAGCAAACAGCTAGACCAGGAGCAGGAACTCAGAAATGGAGATCACATGGAGGGTTTGCAACAGGGGAGTGGGAGGAGGAAAGAAGGAGAAAAGGTACAGAGAATAAGTAGCATTGACGGTGGATAGAAAATAGACAGAGGGAGGGCAAGAATAGTGTGGAAAAAGTAGAAGCTAAAGATCTTATGAAACATGGACATGAACTAAAGGGGGAAATGTGGGTGGGAGGGGGTGTAAAGGGTGGAGGGGGATGGTGGGGAGAAATGGGACAACTATAATAGCATAATCAATGAAATAAAATAAAAATTATTCAAGAAAATTTTATCCAGCAATTAAAAGCTGTATTTTGGGAAAATATTTAATGCCATAATAAAATGCTCAGGACAAAAATAAAGTACAAAGTGGTAATAACTCAATGTTTAAAGGAAAAAGACATATTTATACTTAGAAAAAAATTGGAATCAATGTAACTACTTTGGAGAACCATTTGGCACTGCCTGTAAAGTTGAAAATGTGCAGACCCTAACCAAAAATTAATATGATTGATATACCAATATAGTTATATACTCATATGATAAAATGCTATTCAGATGTTAAATATTAATGAATTGGATCAATATATCTGCAACAGAGATAGATCGATATATCTCAACACAAACAGCTCTCAAAATAATGTTGAACTTTATAAAGCAAGTTGCAGAATGCTGTATATGTATAATAGCATTTATGTAAAAATTTAAAACACATATAATAATACCACATATTGCTTACATATACAATGAGGAACAAACTTATGAAAGCAGAGCCTGGAAGCATGCAGACCAGAATCCTGATGGTGGCTACCCTTAGGATGGGAGGGAGGAGGGTGAGACTAATGTGGGAAGTGTGCTTCTAAGTTTTTCTAAAAACAGTGACTGGGAGAACGTACATGTGTGTTTGCAGTGGTTATTATTCAGAAGTAAGATTACAGTTCAATTTTTATTTTCATTTTTAAACTTCTCTGCATTTTCCAAATTCACAAAATAAATGTTGAGAAAATTAGTACCACATAGATAAATAAACAATAGCTATATAGTTACGGGACCTGTGCCCCATCAGAGGTTTCTAAGGCCCTTACAATGGAGCTGCTTCTAGAAGGATGAAGAGTCAGCAAAAAAGGATGATCCTCCCATAAGACAAAAGGAAGTAGCGGCTGGCTGGCTGCAAAAGTGTGGAGATGTAAAACCAGCCCTGTCTTGGGAAGGGAGGGTGGGCATTATTCTAAGCCATGGGTCTCAAACTTTTCAGCATGCATCAAAATCACTTAGAGAGCTTGTTTAAAAAGAGATTGCTCCCCCTCCATTCCCCACCCCCACCCAGAGTATCTGATTCAGTAACTGGGATCAGGCCTCTGAATTTTGCATTTCTGACAAGTTTCTAGCTGTTATTGACAATAATGATGCTTGTCTCGGGACCATGCTTTGAGAACTTCTGGTATACTCAAAACCCAGCCATCAGGTATTTGTATTTTTGATTGCTAAAACATGAGGGAGACATTTGGCAGTAATCACTCGGATGTTATTATCTGGCAGATCCACAAATTACTTAATGGAGCCAGCCAGCCAGCCAGTCTCGGGGAAGTTGGAGTCACATGCTACAGAGCAAGCAGACAAAAAAAAAAAAAAGGAAGTCATCAGATGGTCAGAAAATTCAAAAGTAGAGAAAATGAGAACTGGTCCAATCTAATGATCAAAGACCATTGAAGAGATTTCTTTAGGAAAAGGCAGGTAATAAAATGAGCATTAAAAGGCACTGTTAAAAAAATACAAACAGGTTCAGTCATAGGGTCTGTTGCTATTTGACAAAACTGGGAGTCCAGGATGACCCTTCCTTGCTGCCCGCTTTCTGATCCTCCCTCATCCCACTTTCCTTTCTATTGCTCAGTGTGGGTTGGTCCCACACTGAGCAACCGTTAGTGACAAGCATTACCCTAGGCTTTGAATAAAGTGGTGTCTTACCATCTTCGTGCTACAGCACATGGCATAGTATCAAATACACAGTAGCTGCTCACTAACTGTTGAATAAAATATGAATAAACACATATGTGATCAGAAGAGGGCATGATTAAAGGTTCAGTGAATGGAAGACAGAAATAGGATGCTATACCTGCAAATGAGAACTACAGACACAGTGGAGTCGGCCCAGCAATACAAATTGCCGGCTTGAGACACCATTTGGGAGTGTTACTACTTGGCACTTTTCTTTATATCCTACATTTTTCCCAATAAATTTTTGCTCCTGTTCCCATTGCCTTGCCAGTGTTTTCTACAATGATACGCATGGTTACCCAATTTCAGCTAACTGAGTAAATGCTTCATTATGACATTTTTAATGTATCTCAGACCTGAAACTGCATATAAGGCGTATGTCTAAATATGTGGTGCCATTTACTTTAAGGCATCCTCCTGCTTTCCCAGTGAAGAGATCTAAAAAGGTCTGGCTTTAACTTAAATAGGTAGACTTTTAGGAACATAGATTAAACAGTTATGTGTCTGTTTACACTGTTTAATTTGTTGATTGTTATGCATGCATATTTAAACATATCATCTGAAATATTAACTTTTTATTTAAATGTTTTGAAACAGTTTAGTACTTCCATATGAATCTTAAGTCTTTTAACACACTTTGCTTCCATTAAGTTATTTGAGATATAATACTTTTTTTAATCTGGGGATGATGCTATCACTGGAAATTTTTATCACAAACCACAAGTTCCTCTCATATAGCACTAGAACATTTTTTCATTCATTTTTTTGGTGTAGTTTCGTGAGTCCCACAATGTAATCATATCCTATATATTAAACTGATTATAAAAACTCATGTTTATAATCTGGCCAGTGTGGCTCGTTGGTTGGGTGTCGTCCCACAAACCGAAATGTCAGCACTTCATTTCCTGGTCAGGGCATATGCATGGGATGCTGGTTTGGTCCCCAGTCAGGGAACATACAGAAGGCAGCCAATCAGTGTTTCTCTCTCAACATCAATGTTTCCCTCCCTCTCCTTCTCCCTCCCTTCTCTCTCTGAAAATCAAAAAAAAAAAAAAAAAATGAAGAAGAAAACAAGTCTTGTTTATCATAACAAATAATGCTAGCAATTGTGATATAACATTCTCTGCAAGGATTACATACTAAATCTTTTTAAAAAATTATATCCCATCTTTTTTATTTAAGAGATCCTTTAAGATGACCTCTTACAAGCATTCTACACTAGCAGTGATTCCTCCTGGTTCAAGTCAATATGTCCTCCCAGAACAAGACCTGTGATTCAGGAAAGGAATTAAGAGAGTATCCCGTAGTGGGAAGGAGCTTGTGAATCTTAACTATAAAGTAACTTCCACTCTAGTATTCAAAAATAGTGGAGAAAAACCTTTTATATTTGGAAATCTAGTATAAGTTTATTTCCTTTTAATTTTTTGCTTTAAAATGATAGCACCTTTTTTTCTTTAGGCCAATATGATGATTAGAAAAGAAAAGTAAATCATTGGAGGTTGTGGAATCAAGAAGTGACCAAATGTGATTGGATTAACACCTAACTTTCCAGTTGTTGGGTCAAAAGTAGTTTTGAAAGATACGTTTTTATTGTGAGCTAGAAGGAGGGTTGTGTGAGTGTGTGTAATGCCATAATTATGGGTCAGTCTCTAGTAATTAGAAAGTTGCAAGGGAGGAGTTCCAGTCAACATGACAGCACAGGTAAATGCAGTACTTAAATACTCCCACAACCGCATCAAAATTACAACTAAACTACAGAACAACCATCATTCAGGACCTCCTGAAACTAGCTGAATGGAAGTCCTACCACCAGGGATTTAAAGAAGCCACATCAAGACTGGTGGTTGGGGTGGAGATGCAAGAACAGGCTGGTTCGACACACACACGTGGCAGATAAAAACAGGAAGGGTATCTTGACTATGGAGGTGCCCCCTGAGGATTGAGGGGTTCCAGCCCCACACCAGGCCCTGAAGCTCAGGGTTCCCGTGACAGGAGGAGAAGTCCCCACAGCTTCTGGCTGTAAAACCCAGTGAGCATTGAGGCTGAGGGAGATGAAGGGCTTCAAGAGTCCCAGGCACTCCTCTTAAAGGGTCTGCATAAGGAAATACTTGGATGTACTGTCTCTGAGCTTCAGCACTGTGACAGCTGCTCAAAAGACACCAGGGATGTATGGGAAGGCACTGAATTGTCTGGCATCAGGGCAAAAGCTGAGGGGCAGCTTTCTCCCAAACAGAAGTGCTGACAGAGGCTGTTATTTTTTTGGTGAGCCCTTCCCCCCACCAAGCCAGCAGGCAGGTGCTGTATCTAAGTTTCCACCAACCTGGCTATCACTGTTCCCCCAATCCTGGTGATTCCCTGAGGCCACACCCCACCCAATTTACAAGCCCACCCATGCCATTCCCAGTGGCTTTTCCATACAAATGACCTCTCTTGCCACATACTTCAGACTTTCCTGAAGTCTCTCAAACAAGCAGCATCTGGTCTCTGTGTACCCTGCACCTCTGGCTCAGCGGCCCCAGCCCCAGCACTAGCAGGAGCTGGCCTTAGTTCGCAACTTGGCCTCTCCAGGGTACCTCCACTCAAGTAGCAGCCATCTATAAATAATTCTATAGCCCATTCCAGGTGGCTCCAGGCAGGGTACAGGTGGTGGCTGACCTTACACCTCTAAGAGGCCCCAGAGCCACTGTGCCCAGTGGACAGCTTCAGACCTTGCCACCTCCACAAGTGACACACTCAAGGGGCAGACTGGGTAAGTGACAAATCCCCACTAGAGCAAGTCCTGCTCTATAGGGTTCGTTCCTGCATAGCAACTCCTCCACTGTAGTCACAGCTGATCTTTGAGGCCTAGAGGATCAGTCCCTCCCAGTGATAACCAACAGCAATCAAGGCTGAACTGCAACAGACAGTTCATACAACCCACACAGGGCACACCTGAAGCACCAAACCTGGGTAACTGGGGGGGTGAGGGGCTGCACCATTGGGCCCTACAGGACACCTACTACACAAGGCCACTTGACCAGTCTGAGAGATACAGCACCTCTACCTAATACATAGAAACAAACATAAGAAAGCAGGCAAAATTCAGAGGCAAAAATACAGGTCCCAAATGAAAGGACAGGAGAAATCTGCAGAAAAAAAAGAACTGAATTAAATGGAGGTAAGCAAATTACCAGATACAGAGTTCAAAACAATGATTATAAGGATGCTCAAGGAACTTAGTGAGAACTTCAACCACATGGAAAAGGACATAGAATCTCTAAAAAAAAATCTAGTCAGAAATGAAAGATACACTAACTGAAATGAAGAATAATTTATAAGGAATCAACAACAAAGTAGATGAAGCCGAGAATAAAATCAACAACTTAGAATTTGAGGGAGCAAAAAACACCCAATCAGTATACCAAAAAAAAAAAAAAAAAGAATGGAGAAAAATAAGGCTGGAGTAAGGAGCCTCTGTGACAATGTTAAGCGTTCCAACATTCACGTCATGGAGGTGTTGGAAGGAGAAAGAAATTGAAAACCTATTTGAAAAAATAACAGAAAACTTTCCTAACTTGATGAAGGAAAAAAACACATGCATCTACAAAGTGCAGAGAGTTCCAAACAAGGTGAACCCAAAGAGGCCCACACCAAGATACATCGCAATTAAATGCAAACATTTAAAGACAAGGACAGAATCTTAAAAGCAGCAAGAGAAAAGCAGTTAGTTACTCGCAAGGGTGTTGTTCCCTTGAGACTGTCAGCTGTTTTCTCAACAGAAACTCTGCAGGCCAGAAGAGAATGGCAAGAAATACTCAAATGCATTACACAAATTATGTATTGTAGAACTATACAACTGAAACCTATGTAATTTTATTAACCAGTGTTACTCCAATATATTCAATAAAAAGGAAAAAATATTCAAAGTGATGAGAAACAAGAATTTACAACCAGAGTTTACCTTGCAAAACTGTCATTTAAAATCAAAGGACAGATTAAGAGTTTTGCAGACAAGGAAAGGCTAAAGGAGTTCATCACCACCAAACCAGTATTACATGAAATGTTACAAGGTCTTCTTTAAGAAGAAGGGGGGAAAAAGAAAAAATAGGGAAAATAAGGAGAAAAGGGAACCCTAGTGCACTGTTGGTGGGAATGCAGACTGGGTGCAACCACTGAGGAAAACAGTATGCAATTTCCTCAGAAAACTAAAAATGGAAATGCCTTTTGGCCCAGCAATTCCACTGCTGGGATTGTATCCTAAGAACCCTGAAACACCAATCCAAAAGAACTTATCTACCCCAGTGTTCATAGCAGCGCAATTTACAATAGCCAAGTGCTGGAAGCAGCCCAAGTGCCCATCAGTAAATGAATGGATCAAAAAACTATGGTACATCTACACAATGGAATTCTACACAGCAGAAAGAAAGAAGGAGTTCCTACCCTTTGCAACAGCATGGATGCAACTGGAAAGCATTATGCTAAGTGAAATGAGCCAGGTGATGAAAGACAAATACCATATGATCTCACCATTAACAGGAACCTAATCAACAAAACAAGCAAGCAAGCAAAGTATAGCCAAAGACATTGAAATTGAGAACAGGCTGACAGTGACCAGAGGGAGAGGGGAGGGGATAAAGAGGGAAAGGGTGAAGGGTTTACAGGAACAATTACAAAGGTCACATGGACAACAACAAGGCGGGGGTGGAAATGGGGGAGGGAAGTGGGGAGGGAGAGAGTGGTGGGGAGAGTTGGAAGGAAAAGGCAGAAAACTGTACTTGAGAAACAATTTTAAAATATGGACAATAAAATGACAATAAACACATATCTAGATAATTAAATCTAAAAATCAAAATAAACAAGCAGAACAGAAACAGACTTAGAGATACAAAGAACATTTGGATGGTTGCCAGATGGGAGTGGGGGTTGAGGAAATGGGTGAAAAGGGTGAAGGGATTAAGAAGTACAAAAGGATAGTTACAGAATAGTCACAGATAGTAAAATACAACGTAGGGAATATAGCCAATAATATTGTAATAACTGTGTGTGGTATCAGATGGGTATTAGATTTATCAGGATGATCACTTAGTAAGTTCTATAATGCCTAATCACTGGGATGTACACCTGAAACAGATACAATGTGTCAATATGGTATGTCAACTGTAATTGAAAAATAATAAATGATTTTTTAAAAAGTTGCATGTGATGAAAAGCAAGCAAATTCGGTTAAGTGGATTGTTACATGAAGAAAACAGGTTGCATTTGTGATTTTGATGGCAGAAGACATCAAAATAGTTTGGTACACTCATCAGTTTATTTATAAAAGTGTGTAGGTTCTCAGTTTTTCAACATTAAATATACATTTTATATTTTTATATATGTTTCAGGCTACATTATTGGAATTTTGAAGACATGAAAACATCAGATGAATCAACCTGCAACATCTTGGATTCAGATTGGAAGATGAAGAGAAAATTTAAAGAATGTGGCCTCTAAAGGCGGGTAGTACCTGGAAATATTAACCGACTCACATTGTAAAAATGAGACCGATTTCTAAACAGTAGAGATTATTTTAGTCCAACATCGAGGTTGAAGACAACATGTTGAACTAAAAACTACACTCCTCCCCTCCCCTACTTCAGACAGGTACCAGCACTGGTAAATATGGTTTTCCTTAGTCAGAAGCACTCCTTTTTACCCATGTAGATCATTCTTGGGAATTAAATATTGGTTATCTAATGTAGATTATAATGGGAAACTGATTTTTTCCACAATGGCAGATTTCAAGGACTTGGTTCCAAACTGAGCCGAAGCGTCCCAGTGCATTTTGTGGTCTGGGAACAACTATGCTGCATTGGCCATTTTTGAAGGCCATCATGCCCTATAATATAAGGATATCATCTTATTGCTGATATCTTTGGAGAGTCCCAAGCAGATACAGAAAATGAATGGAGGCAAGGAGTGTGACGGAGGGGACAAGGATGGAGGTCTTCCAGCTATACAAGTTCCCGTGGGCTGGCAGCGCCGTGTGGATCAGAATGGAGTTCTTTATGTCAGGTGAGCCCTTATTACTACCTGTGTCACCTCCAAGTTTGCAGTCCCAAAATTAAAGAGGTAGAGTCTGTTCCTCTGAGGGAGCAAAATATTGTGACTGACAGCACCTCAAATAAATTTGAATAAATGAACTTTGTGCTAAAAATATTCAGGTGATTTTAATCTGTACTATTTTGCAATGTAAATTGCCCTAGGTTACAAGAGAGAATTTTTATGCATTACTTGTGTTTATATAATGTGTCATTCTGCTTATCACTGTAACAAGGATAAAGAAAAATATAAAGATTTCTAAAAGAAACATAGGTGTCATTACCACATTCACAAGAGAATGTAAATACTGAAAACAGAGCTAATGTCTCTTGACAGTGTGATTCTGTCCTTCATGGTGCTTCAGCTGGATCTTCGGATGTAAGGTTAATGTTTTCATCTATAGGCAGTTTTAATTATTACACTCCTTAATGCCTAATATTACATAAAAATTTCCCAGTTTTTTTTCTGCACAGTTTTTGAACTGTACCTTTGCATATTATAGTAAAAAAAATCATGATGTAGGTGGTTCTTCATCTCTCACACAAAAATCATACAAATAAAATGCAAATGCCTGCTCTTTTAAATTTTGAAGGCAGATACCGCTGATAGAACAAGTTGAATGGAATAACTAAAATGTTGGCAAGAAGTTTCAGCCTTTTAATCAAATAACTGGCACCCAAGTTCCTTACATAGTAGCTTATCAATAGTATGTGAAAAGTTACAATACCATAAGTCTTTCTTTGTGATATAATACAAATTATTAGAAATAGACTTAGAACTTTTTTAAAGATATCACATTGCATCATTATATTAATTCTGTTACTTTTAATGCAGTTATGTGTATCTCTCCTTCAGTGGAATTCTCCATTTGTGCAAAGATATATTTATATAAAAGAAGTATTTGCCATTATATAAACATAAATGATTTCATGTCATAACTCAAAATTCAGTTCAGATTCTGTCTTGGGTTGGTTTTATGTTAGGTGTTTCTTAACAACTGAAATTCCTTTGCACGTTAGTTTTGTTTGCTTGCTTCTGGGAATGTTAAAGATGTGCTCTATGTTAATTGGAGTGAAGGAATAAGGAAGAAGGGGATGCAGAGCTTGTCCCTCGGTGGGTAAGGTGGACACACGGGGTGACTTTCTCAAAGTGTTCGTATTGCCCATGCTGTTACCACACTGCCAGAAACACTTGGTTGTTAATAGAATGTAGCAAGGTATGAGTGTTATTGTTTATATTTATGATTGTTCTAGTCTGCAAGGAGCAAGTATATGTTCATCTTAGAGCAATGACTCTAAGATCTTGATAATCTAATTTTTTTACTTCATCTTCATTCCAGTGAGAAAGACAGATCAGTTTTCTGGGTTGCTGAAAACTAAGTTAAATCCTGGAGGGGTTGGGAGTGGGGGCAGGATTGGTGGAGGTAAATGCAGACAACTATACTTGAACAACAATAAAATAATTTTTAAAAATAAAATTTACTTAAAAAAACTAAGTTAAACCACAATAAGTCTAGGAATCTGTCAGTTATCATTTTCATGATTTTCCAGGCATAAGTAGACTTTGCTATGTATTAGTGTGAGGTAGCGTAAGTTCTCCAAATCCAAGCCTGTGCTAAGAATTCTTTTCACAACTAACTCTGCCAGATAAGGTAAAACACTTTCAAATAAATTAAGCCAGTATGGGTTCTATCTCTTTGTATATAACTGGTGACATTACTACCTGAACACATATAGGAGGCTAGCCCCCTTCTGTAGCCCCCTTCTCGGCGTGCAGTTTGCTGGTAATATTTAGGTTTGTCTTCAGCTGCTGGGCCTCAGGGAGGCATCAAGGCTGCACAGTAGATTTCCCACCTGCTTCCAACCTCCTAAGCTTTATCTATGCCTTAAGACTTGTAACTATTTTTATGTTAATTATTACTCCCAAAAGTTAATTAAAGAGGTACAACTAAAGAAAAGAACCGAACGGACTGATTGAGAGGAAGTGTCTTTAAAGTGTCTAGAGCGCTCTAATAGAATTTAGGAGCTTTTGTCTTCAGTTTTAATTTTCCAGTTAAATTCCTCTAGGATTCAGTCTGTACATTTTCTTTTACTGTAAAATGTTAGGCAATTTCATGTCACAAAACTCATGAGCTTTTCAAGTAACTCTTTGGCTCCAAAACATCTCATCCTTACCACTGGAGTAGAACTCAAGTCTATAGTATGGGAATTACTACTTTTTACAAACCATTTGAAAAAAATTGTTAGCCTAAGTAAATGAATGAGTGAATCAACAAAGTTGAAGATTTTAATTGAGGTTTTCTACATGCGTAAGTCACTTACATGATTGTCCGTAAATAAAATATGAATTGTATTTTAAAGCTGGTTCATTTATACATGCAAACTACCTGTAGGAGAATAGTCTACCCCTGGTAGTGTAATGCTTTGTATTATTTCTGGTCAAGTCCAAATTCGATCAGAAGGCTTAAGTGAAGCTTTTGGTAAGTAGTCAGAAATAAAAGATATTCTTGAATGAAAAGTATATAATTTTCAAGGTTGTAAAATCAGTATTTTAATAACATACATCTTAAAATGCAAATTATCTATTTTAAACTAACCCTCATTGTGAATAAAAATTGAATAAAAGCAAAGAGCAATGACTTGGGAACAGGACCCATTTACCAGCCAGAACACCTGGCAGGTGCCTTCCTGCCACTGAAACCCTGTTTCCTCGAGAGTCCCCTCAGCCTTTGTCAGATCTGCCTGGCTCCTCTCTCCTTGTCAGAATGGTTCGGCTCTTCACTGTAATTGGAGTTGAGCCGCACAGATCTATCTTCAAAGAAACACATGGATGAGGGAGAAGAAAAAAGAAACCTATTTTTACATGGGGGCAACTTGGTCCTAGTCTCCAAGATTAAAGGAGAGAACTTGTTAGCTTCAACTTTTGTACACTTAGTGACTTTCTGGTTTGACCTCAGTGTGTTCCTAAATTTCCGTTTTTCCTTCGCAGCTTCAAATGTACATCTTCTGGTTTAAAATGATAATGATTACTTTCATGTTTTCTTGTTTCTTTCTTGCTTGTTTCTATCGTCTTTTCTTAAGAATAGCATTTTCCCCAATCTAGTCCATTTTTGGTTTTCAGAATACTTCTGTTTAATTTTCTATGAAGATCTGTATTTTTCTGAGAAATATTTTGGTTCAAAAGAAAGAGTGATAGTGCTGAAAGGCTATAATTTAGTAGCTAACATAATATTGACAAAGAAAATGCTTTTCCTTAGTAGGAAAATATTATCCCATGAAGGAAGTAAGACTATAAATTATGCCTTTTTTCACATAATATGTGCAGTCAGAATTATTTCCTGATGTTTTGTAAAATTATTTTTACAGTCCCAGTGGGTCTTTGTTATCTTGCTTGGAGCAGGTTAAAACATACCTGCTCACTGACGGAACATGCAAGTGTGGCTTGGAATGTCCTCTTATTCTTCCCAAGGTAACCATTTCACAACAGATCTCTCAGCGTTTTTTATTTTTTAGGTGTTTGGTGTATTTGCATTTCTCATTTGACATTTCATTTTTACATTACTTCTTCAATCACATATGCTTTTTAAAGTCTAATAGATATCTTTTGCATGCATCTTGAAATACTTAGTGTTTGTGGAAAATGGTTCAAATCCTGGAGTCATTTTTAAATATTTTATATTAAATATTTTGTTAAAACCTCTTTTGCCCATTTTATTAGAGCTATACCTATGTTCACCATTTAATAGCATAGTATTTTCTTTCCCTATTATAACTGTTCAATCTGCAATGATAAATCTGCCACCAATGTTTCTAAAATCACAAAGCTAACATGTGAAACTATTTTACTTCTTTGCAAGGTAGAAAGTAAAAATTGTGATAAATGATAAAATATTACTACTATAGAAATAGACCATTGTTCTCTGAGTCTCTATTATGGTGCTGGTTTTAGAACCAGGGTTAACAGACACCTTCTTTCTTTTTATTTGTGTATCACATCATTCCAAAAAGTTAATTTGAAACACCTCATAAGTATGTACACAATAAATAGTATTTTTTTAAAACAGAGAAATAGATTTTTAATAGGTGAAAGGTAATGTTAATATAGTAATAAAATTAGGCCAAAGGAAAAGTTAGCATGTAGAAATGTCCACTTGTGGATTTTAAATTGAACTCCACCTATTTTTGTACTGTTATAGCATCAGGAAATATCTATATTGGCAACATTGTCAGATAGTATATCTTTGCATATATTTATCTTGGCTATCTTAGAATTAGGATAATTTTCATTACTTACTGTGCTGCTAAAAACCATGAGTTCAGCAAAAGTATTTACCAAGTTATATGAAGTTGCTTTTCTTAAATTTAAAAACTGGAGAAAATTTTATTCAGATTTGTGGCTTAATCTACGTAAAGAAATTCTTTAAACAAAGGATCTTTTTATTTAATGATTTTACAACATGCTCTAAACAAAGGCTGTCCTTTTCCAGGTGTTTAATTTTGATCCTGGAGCTGCCGTGAAACAAAGAACTGCAGAAGACGTTAAAGCAGATGAAGATGTCACAAAGCTATGCATACACAAAAGAAAAATCATCGCAGTGGCCACACTTCATAAAAGCATGGAAGCCCCACATCCTTCTCTGGTGCTTACCAGTCCCGGAGGAGGAACAAGTATGTAACACCGGGGAGGGTTTAGGAGTTTGCCTCCCCACCACTCTCCTGGAGGAGTCATGAGAAATCACTTTGCCAAGTGTTTTCCAAATCCACTTTTCAAACGTGCACATGGCTGTTAAAGTTATGAATGTTTTATCATTTTATTACAAAGAGCAAATTCATTCTGAAAATTTTTCAAGAATTTCTGAAAAATTCTCATGAATTTGTTTTCCAACATTTCCTGTCCAAATAAATAACCTAGTTAAACAATTAGACTAAACATTGATTAGCACATATAAATGTTATGCAGGTATAGAGCTCAGCTAACAAAAAGAAGGTGCCACAGATTTTTACGAAACTAACGCAGCCTTTATTGGAGTGTGTGGTATCAAATGCTTAAATGCAACTAGCAATGTTTTCAAGAACTAGCAGTATTATTTTTTCTGTCATTTAACAGCTATTTATTGAGCACCTACTAACCGATGTTACCTTGTCGGCAGCTTTTTGCACCTTCCCCAACATGCTCATATGTATGCATTCATGCTTTCACTTTCTAAAAAAATTCAAAGATGCAGAAAACTTGCATGAACAGTTTATTGAATACGATGTACCCTTCATCTAGATTCCCTAATTAACAATTTTGTTGCAGAAATTGCAGATGTTGTAAAAATTGACCCCTAAATAGTTCAACACATAAGGACATTCTCCTCATAAACCAAAATCTAATTATCACACTCAGGAAATTTAACACTGATATAATATTATCTAATATGCAGTCTACATTCAAATTCCTCCAGTTGTCCTAATAATTTCTTATAGTTAGTTTTAATCCAGCTTTTTTTTAATTCAGGATGCAATCAGAGATTGTGCACTATAGTTAGTTGTGATATTTCTCTAACCTACATCAATTCCCCGGTCTCTTTCATTCTTTCCTGGCATTGACATTTGTGAAGAGTCCGGGTCAGGGTTGTCGGATGTTCTTCAATTTGGATTTGCCTGATTGTGTCCTTATACGTATATTCAGGTTAAACACTTTTTGCTAAAATAGTGCATAGGTATTGTTATATCTTCCTCAGGAGGCACATAATATCAGTTTACCCCAAATTGATGACATTAAGTTTGATTGCTTGGTTATAGGTATATCCATCTGATTACTCCATTGTGCAGGTTCCCTTTCCCTTTACAATTAATATGTAATCTGTGGAATCATACTTTGAGACAGAAGAACTTCTTTTTGTAAGGGCTAGAGTATTAACTCTCTCTAAAATATTACAATCTACTTAACACCTGAATAGTAATAATTCAGAATAAAATATGGCCAAGTGCCAAAAACATTTGTTTATGAAGGAAAAGTGATGTTGTTCTGCAAAGTGCTGAAGAAAGATGATGGTGAGTGTAGCCTGTAGTGATCAGAGAAAGCAGATCTGAACCAATCTGGGAAGTGGTAGGATTTAGACATATGAGGGAAATAAGAAAATTCTTGTCCAGAATGCGTAAAAGTGATGATGGGGGAACTAATGTGACTGGAGGGGAAGTTAAACCTGTGTGGGTAAATTGGGGTCCAGTACGGACTTTCACGCAAAGAGGGGCAGCTGTGACATCACACAGGTGCAGGTTTACACTCAGAGCTCAGTGCGTAGGGCAGGGAGAGCCGAACTCAGCAGCTGTTAGAGAGTGCCTTTCCAGTAATCCTCTAACCTTTAAACCTTAACAGGAAAGATCAGGAAAAAAATTGCTCCACTAAGGTATGTAAGAAAACAAAATCTTGTAAGGGATTTTTCTTTTTCTTTTAATGAGCTACATTTTTTAAAACTAAAAGATATTGCAATAAAGACATTTAACAGTAATGAATTATTTAACACAAATATCTTGCCACCTTGATGTAACTATGTTTTCATTTTTGCATATACTCCTATCTGCTTCTGTTCTCCTATCATGTTATGTCAAAGAGTTCTACCTCTTTCTACAGAGTCTACCTTGTTGTCTTTTTAATGAACTTAACAGAGTCATGATTTGGTCCTTTGTCATACCCTATACCTGCAAGTTTCATTATTGAAAATAAAGGTAAATATTTAACTGGTACAGGTATAAGATGTATATGTCTATCCCCTTTTAAAATGGTATACTTTTGGATTAATTGCTACTGTTTTACTAGCTTCAGACATAACATTTATTTCACTTTTCTTATTTTAAACTATTATCATAAGGTTGAACTTTAAATAATTAAATGTTAAGAAGATTCATATAGAAGTTTTCACCTCTAACATTCATGAACATGTATTTAGTTTCCACTTATTCTTTTGAAAGGTCTCCATGAAAGCCCTTGATGGGCACCTAACATTCGTATTTACCAACCCTTGTAACACTTGAGTTCCTAACCCAAACGTAACTGCAGCGTGACTTCTGTTGTGTGTTTAGTATTCCTGTCATTTTAAAGACGGTAACTGTTTTTCCCCACGTATGGAAGAAATCCTTTTAAAACCACAGCTATTTTCTAAATTCTGTCGAATATTTAAAAATTCTGTTGAATATTTCTAATTCTGTTGTGACCCAGAAAAGTCACAAGTCCGTAGCTTAGTTACTGAAGAGGACACGCCAGCCCTGTAACAGGGCTGGTACACACAAGTGTGTTCTCCCCACATGCCACACGTAGTGCCTTGTGTATGTGCCTTTCATGTATGTGTTATTTTTATTGCAAACTTTAAAAATCTCTTTTTAAAAGAAAGTAAGTTCAGGAGAGTTTATCTGCTACAATTCTCTTATATCATTGATTCTCAACTTTTCATATATTATGTCCAGAAATCACTCCATCAGAGACCTTCACCATGCTACAGGCAGAAAGCCCACATTTCCACACCGCCTCCTCTTCTTGAATGCACCCTGCCTAGACCTCTGTGTACCCCAAGTTGAGAACCAGTGTCTTAGAAATTATTACATGATTTGATCTGTATACTACCTAGAATGTAAGAGAAGTATAGGTATCTTAAATTTGCAAGTATTCATTTGAGTAGATATACTTCTGATTGCAGATGAATTCACATATACTTGCCAATATGTTGTAAGTCTCAGAGGAGGAGTGGCCAGTGTGGTGTGAGTGGAGCACTCACGTCCGCCGGGCCTGTGGCAGACTCAGCGGGCTCAGCGGAGCCCAGCAAAGCTCAGCATCCTTTTCATCACAACCCTCTGAGCAGCCACCACCAGTTGATGGGACTCGGCCTATGAAATCAATTGTCTTTGCTATCCCTGCTTTAGAAGGTACAACTTCATAAAATAGTTAAACATCCTTAGGGGCTAAAAAGCTTAAACCTCGAATTCTGACAAGATAAAGTGAAAGTTCAGTCTGACGTACCAGCATGCCTTTTTTGCCTGTATTCTGTCTGATCTCCAAAGGAACTGAAGGGATTCCAGAAAGCCAGTGAGGGAGCAGTGCACTCTGTAAAAAGAGAATTCTCAATTAGAACTCAGTACTGAAGATTTAGCACTCTGACTAAATTTTGCATGGGAATTCTACCTAACAAAAGAAGTGCAGTCTTTTACCTGAATTGACTGACTAAAGCCGTTTTTGCAGTAACGACTGATTAACGGCAAAGAAACTGCACTGCTACAGACTCCATGGGCAGCTGGACATGATTGTAGTATCACTGCATTTACTGTTGTTATCACTCCCATTATAAAAGATTCTGAATCCCATTCACTTATCTCACAAAAATTAAGACTCTTTTACTCTCACAGTGAAAATGGTGGGATAAGGAAGCATTTCTTGTAGCCCTCCTGAGGAGGTTTCAGTAAGAGAAACATTAATAGGGTAACAGATTTTTTGGTGAAAACAGCAATTCATTTAAATCACCCAAGTAAATATGCCACACAGATAATAATTTTCTATTGTAACTGTGTTCCTAAAAAATTCAAATCCAATAAGATAGTAACACCATCATTTCCATCTGGGCTGTCAGTCTTGATTTTGCATATTCTAAATATTATTGGAATGGCTAATGTCATTGTGAACTGATTCAGATTTCCATCCTTTCTCCACAGATAAGAGGCAAACAAGCATAATGAGCAGTTAATTGAGAACTTTTGGCCAACTAAGGGAGAATAATGTGCATTTTTTAAATCAAAATTTAATGTAGAGTGCAGAATTTCTAGCTGCATAGAGGCACAGCTTCTGTTTGCAGATTTCTATTTCCAGGTGCCCTCCCTTCCTCGTTTCCGCCTTTCCTTCCCTCCCCACAACACCCCCCAACTCCCAAATACAAAAGAATTTACACTCCTTAACAGACTTTTTTTTTTTCTCTCTCACACATCAGATGCAACTCCTGTAGTACCTTCACGGGCAGCAACTCCAAGATCCATAAGAAATAAGCCTCATGAAGGAATTACAAATTCTGTAATGCCTGAATGTAAGAATCCTTTCAAATTAATGATTGGATCTTCAAATGCCATGGGAAGGCTGTATGTACAAGAACTGCCTGGAAGCCAGCAACAAGAACTCCACCCTGTCTACCCCCGGCAAAGACTGGGCAGCAGTGAACACGGACAGAAATCTCCATTCCGTGGCAGCCACGGAGGCCTGCCCAGCCCAGCATCGTCAGGATCCCAGATTTATGGAGATGGCTCAATCTCTCCAAGGACTGACCCACTTGGAAGCCCCGATGTTTTCACAAGAAATAATCCTGGTTTTCATGGAGCTCCCAATTCTAGTCCTATTCACCTGAATAGGACTCCTCTTTCTCCACCTTCAGTAATGCTACATGGTTCTCCTGTACAGTCATCCTGTGCAATGGCTGGAAGGACTAATATACCTCTTTCCCCAACCTTGACTACAAAGAGTCCAGTAATGAAAAAACCAATGTGTAATTTTTCAACTAATATGGAAATACCACGAGCAATGTTCCACCACAAACCACCCCAAGGCCCACCTCCCCCTCCACCTTCTTGTGCTCTTCAGAAAAAGCCATTAACATCTGAGAAAGATCCACTTGGCATTCTTGACCCTATTCCTAGTAAACCGGTGAATCAGAACCCTGTTATCATTAATCCAACTAGTTTCCATTCAAATGTCCACTCTCAGGTACCTGTGATGAATGTAAGCATGCCTCCTGCTGTTGTTCCTTTGCCAAGTAATCTCCCTTTGCCAACTGTAAAACCTGGTCACATGAATCATGGGAGTCATGTACAAAGAGTTCAGCATTCAGCTTCAACCTCCCTGTCCCCTTCTCCAGTGACATCCCCAGTGCACATGATGGGGGCTGGAATCGGAAGGATTGAGGCATCGCCCCAAAGATCACGCTCATCTTCCACATCATCAGATCACGGAAATTTCATGATGCCACCTCTAGGACCCCAGGCCACTTGCAGTGGTATCAAGGTTCCACCCAGATCACCAAGGTCAACAATAGGGTCCCCAAGGCCATCAATGCCATCAAGCCCTTCTACCAAGTCCGATGGACATCATCAGTACAAGGATATCCCTAACCCATTAATTGCTGGAATGAGTAATGTACTAAATACCCCAAGCAGTGCAGCTTTTCCTACTGCATCTGCCGGAAGTGGTTCTGTAAAGAGTCAGCCTGGTTTGCTGGGAATGCCTTTAAATCAGATCTTGAACCAGCACAATGCTGCCTCCTTTCCAGCAAGTAGTTTACTCTCAGCAGCAGCCAAAGCACAGCTAGCAAATCAAAACAAACTTGCTAGTAACAACAGTAGCAGCAGTAGCAATTCTGGAGCTGTTGCTGGCAGTGGCAACACTGAAGGACATAGCACTTTAAACACCATGTTCCCTCCTACTGCCAACATGCTTCTCCCAACAGGTGAAGGGCAAAGTGGTCGAGCCGCCCTAAGAGATAAGCTGATGTCTCAGCAAAAAGACTCGTTGCGGAAAAGAAAACAGCCACCTACCACGGTTTTGAGTTTGCTCAGACAGTCTCAAATGGATAGTTCTTCAGTTCCTAAACCTGGGCCCGACCTGCTAAGGAAGCAAGGTCAGGGTTCTTTTCCCATCAGTTCAATGTCTCAGTTACTACAGTCTATGAGTTGTCAAAGCTCTCACTTGAGTAGCAATAGTACCCCGGGTTGCGGGGCCTCAAATACTGCTTTGCCTTGCTCTGCTAACCAGCTGCATTTTACAGATCCCAATATGAACTCCAGTGTTCTTCAGAATTCATTGACACAGAACATACCTTTAAGAGGGGAAGCCGTGCACTGCCACAATGCAAACACTAACTTTGTTCACAGTAACAGTTCAGTCCCAAACCACCATCTTGCAGGTTTAATAAATCAGATTCAGGCTAGCGGGAACTGTGGGATGCTCAGTCAGTCGGGCATGGCTTTAGGAAATTCATTACATCCCAATCCACCTCAGTCAAGAATTTCATCGTCCTCTACTCCAGTGATACCAAACAGCATTGTTAGCAGCTATAATCAAACAAGTTCTGAAGCAGGTATGGTTTTATTAGAAAAAAGTACCCAAAGGTACTAAGCTTTTCTACATTTTTTAAAATTTGTACCAAAATATTTATTATAAGAAATGATCCTTTCCCCATTGTGAAATTCTCATCGCTTCTTTAGTATTTATAATTTTATTTACAGAATGCTAGGGATTTGTCTATTAGGAAAAAAAATAACAGCCAAGGGGATTCCCTGTGTTTCCGTTATTTGTTGTCCATTTGTGTCATTTTGAGTATCAGTCGCCGTTCAGCTGGTCACATAGGCGTTGGACTGTAAGCTGCAGAAGAAGCCATAGAAGGCAGGGCGTGCTGGTGCACGAGCCGGCGCTTGGTTGGTGCCGACATGAAAGCTCTTTCCCCTAGCTTTTGTTTGTATTCAGGTAGATGAAGCTCCTCTTGGAAGACCCAAAAAGGCAAAAATAAATGGATTTTCTGTTCTTGCTGCTGACCAGAAATAGGTGAATGGATAGGAAAAGGTAACTGGAAGTTGTATGAAGTAGAAAGCTATCTTCTAATGTGTTTTCTTACCCTAGTTTGCTATCCTTTATTATTATTTAAGAAAATTAAAAAATGGACATTGACAATTCCCTTTTTAAAAAGGGTAATAATTTAAGTTTTCTAATAAAAAAAGGTTTGAAAATCTGATTTCCAGAATTTTTTATCTTGAAATTGTTTTTTACAGTTTTCTTGTAGGACTCAACCATTATTTTTAGCATTGACAGTAAGGTTTTTGAACCCAAATTTATTGTCTCTTCATCCACTAGTAATGAAGAAAATTTATTTAAAAGCAGACACATTAGAAGGAACTGTGTTTTGTGCAATAGAGCCATCAGAAATTGTTATTAAAAACTGTAAAGAAGCACTAAAGAGGGAAACTCATTGAGACATCCGAAAATTTTACCATGCAAACAGTAGAATATCCAAAACACAGCACTAATCATTTGGGAGGTTTGTGGGAAATGACAGGGAGGAAATTTTTAAAAGGTGGTTGTATGGACGATATTGTTCAAATATGAAAACAGCGGGCTTTAAAAACCAGAGAGCTACTGCACGCGAGACAGCTGCTGAGGCTGTTAATAATCAGCGGCTGTGCAGGTCTGCGCGGACTGCGTTGTGCCGCCCTGCCGGAAAAGCGCTGTAACCTTCTTTCTTCTCTTTGTTGCTGAGGGTAAAATCAGGTGTTCTTTCCCCTGCGTCACGACTTCACTCGCCATCCTCCACGACTTGTGTCGTGTGTTGTGTCCCATTGTCAGTGTGTAATGAAGAACTGTTCATTGATGCCTTGTGTTAAAAAGAATGTAAGGTGGGGAAGATAATTGAAATCATTAGTGCCTTCTTTATATTCGTAATCTAAGGAATCTCATGAAAATATTTTTTGTGTATAAGAGGATACTTTTTCCAAACGGGCTTCCACTTTTTCAGTGATTCATATTCCCTTTTAGATAATTCCACACAAATGAAACTTTAATCTTATGCATTTAACAGGATAAAGTTATATGAAATAAGCAACTGTTTAAAAATGCACAATATTAAGCATACCTTCAATCACTTAGATGAGGCATTGTTAGTCTCATGTCATATCTTTAAATTTTGATACCCCTTACCTCAACTTACTTTGTTTCAGGTCTCCATTTATATTGAAAGTGTATGCATTTTATTAATGATGTATTTAAATTTATAATGGAAAAGACCAACATTTATATTCTTGTTCTGATTGTCAAGTTTAGACTTTTTTTTATATAGTCTGAAACATGTATTTTCTTGTTCCATGCATCTCTGTAAAGCATTGGATCTGGATTCCCAGTGCTGAGAGTGTCAAAACACACAGGTTGAGAATTTATTAGTATAAAAAAGTATTGGTTTATAAATAGCTAAAAGGGACAAGAATAAATGTCTAGGATATGAATGATCATATGTAAGGTAACAGAAAGCATATGCTTGATGGATACCTACGTCAGCAAGAATTTTTAAGATATTAAACTCAGTAAAATTAAATACTCATTGAGATCTGATATGCAGCTGGTTATGAAAATGAGTAGCTTTACAAATTAATATAATTCTTTTGTTGAGCTGAATATTGAAAAGGTCTCTAATGCCATTTTTCTTTTTGATATGTAGTGAATTGTGTCATGGAATATTCTGTTATTGTCACTGCTTAGACTAAATATTTATTTACACTGACATTTATCCATCCATCAAATAAGCACCCAGGCTGGTGTTCAGAGTCAGACAGCAGATGATGGTCACCAGTATCTCTGTAAGCTTTGCTAGGTATTCCTAGCATACCAGGTAGAAATGAGAAGAAAAACACTTTTATTCTTAAAATGTTGCTTATAGCTATTATTGAGTGCATATTATGTGCCAGGGGATTTAGCTATATTATTTCTAATTTATGCAGTTTTCCAAAATAGAAGGTATTATGTCCCATTTTGCAGATGAGTAAACTGAGCATCAGAGAATGTACCCAAAATCATACATAACTGAATTAGGATTTGAACTCAGGTTCATCTAACTCTAAAATCCATTTTCTTCTCAACTGCCTAAGTTCTTCAACTAAAACATGTAGTGGTCAAAAATACTCTTCCCTTTCAACACCTTAAAAACTATCCAACAGATAATGAACTGAAGCACATTGCCACATGTTAGAAGCCATGTTTTTAAACTTTTGATGGACTTTTAGATGAAAGTCCGTTATTTTTGCCTTCTCTCTTTGGATTCTGATAGCATAGTGTACAATGATTAGAATGTGTCAGTGCAGATGAAATGTCCAAAATATCAGGGGGACTGTCTTTCCTTTGTGAATCATGTTTGGTGACCTTTATTTTAATGAGTTGGTATCATTTCTCTCACTCAGATGAGAACGGGTTTCCTTGTGGATCACATGTCATCAGACTTTTGCAGGAGGCAGTAGTGCACTTGCGGGTCTTGCCATCCCGAGCAGGACAGCGCAGGGGAGGGTAAAAGAGGCTCACAGGCGCAAGGGCCGACTCTGCGCTAACGGGGCCCGGAGCCCCAGCAGAACTCGGGTCGCCTCCTGGTCGGTGCAGTGCCTTTTCCACTCTCCAAAGCAGCAGCCCAAAAATGTTACATTAAGACATCAGTTAAGACAAGAAATCACTTGCTCTGAAAATGCCTCATTCTATTGGTAATTTATTTTTTAAAACTTCTTTTAAAGAGTTTTTCTATCATAAACACTCAAATACAGACTTTTGGGGCCTATCAGTGAATTCTATGGGACACACTCAAGTATGGGAATGGAAGGCAAAGATCATTTAAAAAATCAGATGAAATATGAAATGCTTAGAAAACATTTGTAAAACTTAAGACCACCAAGGCTTTAATGGTTCTGTTTGAAGTTTTGAAATTGCCTTTCCACTAAAGCTTTCTAAAACTTGCATTGTAAAGTTCACAGGTTTCTGTTCGCTTTGTGGATATCAAATTACAAGTAAAGTTTAATATTTCCACGTGACAGATCTAGAAACCAACCAGTAGGATACCTGGTGGCATTCCTCATGTTGTAAAGCAAAGTTCTGGTGGATCCGGCAGCCTCACCCCAAGTTCCTGCCCTCACTGCAGACCCTCAGACTGCTGAGTGCAGGTGTGCTCTGAGAGCCATCACTAGTGTACTTTGCAAGCAACTTTCAGTTTATGAAGGAAGACGAGCTTCAGCATGTTCTGCGGTGTTTTGGTTTAGAGGAATCCAAAACCAGGTGCCCTTGACTGGCAAATTTCACCAGGCTGTGCCTCCTCAGGCCTTGTATTGCTGCCCGCCTGCTGGCCCTAGAACAGAAACACACATGCCAAGAACCCAGGCCTCCGCGGGGGCCCCAGCTCTATCCGCACCCTGGGCCTCCGCAGATTACCTCACACTGTCATTGTCCACATTACAGCCCATCCTTTCCATCTGGTTTTTTTTCCAGTTTTCAAAGAAGAAGATTTAGACTACTCTGCTAACCAACTTAGCTGAGCTTTACCTTCCTCCAGTATGATAAAGTCATTAAATATATCAACTTTTTCACTTTAAAATGCTTTTTATATTCTCTTATTTTTCCCTAATAAAATCATTTAGTCAACTCTTCTGAACACATGAAAATAAATCCTCTGAGGGGGCAGAGTATGAGTTTGTGCTAGAAGAGAAAATAATTCAAACATTTATTTGCCTTAGCTCTTAAGGATATAAATCGACTGAGAAGAATATAAATAACCCTACAAGTATATATTTGTGGATATTTACATAAATTTTTTAAAAACTCTGGAAAAGAATGTGTTTTATTTCAGTACAAAATACGTTTGATTGAAACTCCATACAACCATTGATATGGTAAGTATAAGACAATGAAATAGAGATCACAAAAGAACACTTTGGGTAAAAGACTGTAAAGTAATGAGATTGTTTTTGTTGTTGTTTTGTTCTATGTATTTATTTAATCTTAGAACATGCCAAAAAGAAGATCAAGGGAAATTGTCATTCCCTACATGTTATAGGTACAAACAGATTTATGGGATAAAAATGCTGAAGGGTGGATCATACTATGTAAGTTAGACCTCTCAAAATATGGGAAGTTGCTGTCGAAGTAACCTAGTCTTATACAGACTAACGTGGGGTGAAGAAAGCCAGAGGCATTTTTGAGGTCATGACTGAATATGTAGTAGTTTCTATTGAAAGCATTTCCACCCAAATTTTTAAATGCTGATTACATTTTATCCTCGTGCACAAGGCTTCTAAGATAAAAGTTGCCCTCTGCTCTTGTTTTTTAACCAAATACCAAAACTTTATTGAATTATTGACTGTGTGATAATAACCTATGTATTCTTTTGGTTTAATTTTTGCAAAATGAGCCATTTCTTTTTTGTTGTAAGATATTTTTACAACAGGCTATGTCTTGCTGTTTAAGAAGGTGTCCTCATATCTGGATTATGCCTCTTGTTTTGTTTACATATTCCAGGTTTAATGTTTCCTTGTGTTCAAAAAAAGAAGCTAAAATATGTTTGACTTTAGACACTGAATCTGTGTAATCAAAGGTGAGAACAGAACTCAGACCGGGGTGCTATGTTTGCTGATTCAATGATCTATTTTGTACCTTTCAAGAAATAAATTGTGCCAGTGTGCAAATTGGGAGAATTTTATTCCATTGCCATACACTAAACTCACTTATAAAGCCACTAGAAATTCTTCACTTCACCAGGAGATGCCTAAGCTATTATTTACTACAATCAAGCGGTCTGAAAACAGTGAAGCAGCTTCTAAAAGTACCCAAATTATAGGCAGTAATGTTAACTCTGCAAAAACTGAGTCACTAAAGATAATAATTAAAAATATTCCTATGATGTCATCAGAACATATTTCCATTTGCACGTGGCAGCAAATGAATCAAATCATAAAGTTCTAGGAACTTATAGCAGGCAACATTAATGCCAATGAAGCAAAGAGTAAAAATTATTTTCCAAGAATTAAACTTCTTGCAAATTCAAACAACTCAACACTCGACTTTTTACAGATTAAAAATGGAATTGGACAACAGAATTCTGAAGGAGTTGCTGAGGTACTCCCTGGGATAGCATTAGTCCAGGGAAGTTCGGAACATCTATCCAAGACCCACAGGTACACGTCTAAGAGAGTGCTTATCGCAGACGCCCTGCAGCAGGCTGCATGCCACACAGCTCCTCAGCTGCACCGGGACTCCTCTCGCACTGGCGTCCGATAAGTAGGCTTCCTGGAGCCCAGCTCCATAGATCATCCCCCACAGAGTGGAGCGACTCCGAGGCCTGATCCCAAAGCAGTGTTTCTCAAGCTTTTCCTTTGACTTCTTCCCACTGTTAAAAAAAATGGATTTGCCCTACAGTCCACTGGAGGTATATTTTCAATGTATAGCACAAAAGTTTCTTGGAAAAACACTTATTACATGGGATGCAGTCTGATATTTTCCATCCCATTCTATCTTATCCTGTTTTATTGTATTTCTTTTATAAGCAGCCATGACTCACTGAAATTCTTTTATCACCCACTAACAGAACATAATCCAGCACTCAAACATGTTAACAAGAAGCAGTTTCCACAAAATAATCCCCTAGCTATGCAATGCACTCTTGTCTATTTCATTCATCAAAATATACCGGTTGGGGCATACCAAATTGAATTTGCAGCCCCAAATTGGTTTAAACACTGTCTTAGACTATTCATGTGGCAATTAACTCAGCAAATATTTACTGACCACCTTTGTGTGCTAAACACTTTTAGCACTGCAGATAAAATAGTATACAATGGAAGGATGCAAAGTTAACTGTATTAATAATCTAGAAACTCAGCTCAGAAAATAAGGAGATAAGACTTCAATTGGAATACTGACAAAGCATTTTAACTGTTACTCCAGCACAGTCATACAATAGAATGCAAGAGGCTCATTAATTCCTTCCCCCTCTTCTCCTAAGTGCTTTGGTTTTGAGTCCATCCCTCTGTTCTTTGTGGAGAATTCAACAGTCCTAACTTATGATGGTTCGACTTAAAATTTTTTCACTTCAGTGCAAATGTGGTATGCATTCAGTAGAAACTGTACTTTGAATTTTGAATTTTGATCTTTTCTTGGACTAGTGATATGCAGCATGGTGCTCTCTCCAGATGCTGGGCAGCGAGTGGCCAGGAGCCACAGCCCCCAGTTGACCATGTGAGCACGGGGGCAAACAACCAATACTCCGCAGTGCGCTGTGTTGCCAGCATTTTTTGGATACTGTGTTCGATAAGTTACATGAGATATTCAATGCTATATTGTAAAATAGGCTTTATATGATGATTTTGACTAACTATGGGCTAATGTAAATGTTCTAACATGTGTAAGTAGGCTAAGCTAAGCTGTGATGTTTCAGTAGGTTGTATTAAATGTATTTTTGATTTACAGTATTTTCAACTTAAAATGGGTTTATTGGGATGTAACCCGATTGGAAGTTAAGGAACATTTAGTTCCTAGGGCTTCTTGCCTATTTCTACTAAAGGGATGCTAGGAATTTACATCACAATCCAAACCGCAAGCATAGAGATTGATGTATTTTTGTAAATACATATTGCCATGTCATTCCTAAAGCTCAGGAAAATAATGTCTTGTTGGAAGATAAAGACTTCTCATGAAAGTTCTTTTTCAATTTTAAATCAATCCTTTAAATATAGAGGAGAAAATTCTGTATTTCCATTGGATTGAAAAGTGCATTGTATTTATTAGACTCATTAGCAATGATATCTTCTCTTGTATCTAGAAGCATTCATTTTGGTTAGACATCACCATTAACTGTTTGCAGTTCAAGTACACTTGCCAAAACTAATGATAAAAGTTAGATGTAAAGGAGTTCCTTCTTTATGACTCATTTCTTGAATTGTATGGACAAAAATCAGTATTTGCACATATCAGTTTAGAAAAATGTTTTCTAACAGTACTATTTATTCAAAGTTGGAGATACAGATTAAAATAGTATAGTGACAGTTCAAAACAATTACTGGTCTGTTTGGTGTGAGCTTCATGTCCTCTTTTGCACACACACCACAAAGACATGTACGACAACGTCATTGACACTTCAGATCCAGCTTCAAAGGAGTTTAGCATAATGCGAACAATGACTTTCCTCCAAGGATGTCAGTGAGGAAGAAGACGCGTAAATCTAAAGAGGTAGACATTACCTTTGTTTTGCAAAGCATTTTTTAATGAGGAAAGTAAACTTCTCAAGAATGAAAATTAATAGTAGCAGGAAAAATAGCATAAAAATTCTTCAAAAAATTTTACTGATGCTATTCTTTATACACTGACAAATACACATTATAAATTATATGTGTATGTGCAGAGTACTGTTTGTATCTGGAAGTGTCCCCTGGTGGGCAGGTCCTCTCCCCACTGTGCTAGACTCAGTCTCCTGCTGGGGGTCTAGGCACATACTGGGATAGTTTCACACTGGGATAGTTTCTTTGGGTGGCTTGTGAGCCTTCTACTACTTTAAAAGCAACAGAGACAATGAGAAAAAGAAATTGTGCCAGTTCGTGGTGGTATGAAATAATCACTTTTTCCAATTAAAGGACTTATCCAACTTAGTTTTTCCAGGCTCCCAACTGCCTTTTGATTCTTTCTGCTAAATGGTTAATGAATAGTTTGCCTTTTCAAAAACTCTAACTGTTCCTTTCATTACATTAAGCATGAAACACCTTGGCTGCCAAACAAAGTCAAGGCAGGCGGGTAAGCAGGACAGAAGGAAGGCAGGAAGGGAAAAGGGAAGAAGAAAAGCATTTTTCCCCAAATGCTTCAACAGACCACAAGGCTTTTATGTAGAACTATGAAGTAGGTTCATCAAGGAGTGCTTATTCAAGATTAAATGATTCAGAAATAAGCAACCTTCAGTTTCTTTCCAGCTGTAAAAATTCAGGGTCCTCTGAATGACCCAAAGCATTAATGAGTGACCTTAAGAACTGAGGGCTTTGTGGCGGACCTCTTCCTCTGTAAGGTGATTTTAACTCCCGGGAGCACCTGGCAACCTTCTAAAGTAACTTGGCATCTTCCAGCCGTCTCCTTCCCGGCCTTCATCTCTTGGCCTTGGACCAGAATACTGGAGAGGCAGTTACTACTTTCTCCACCAGTGGGTGGTATTCCCTCCCTCCCTCTCTCCACATACACACATGCCACACACACAGCATCAAATGCAGATGATCTGATTTCCAGAAAATGTGTTTGAGTTTAATGAACTCCTTCATAGATTAATTCAACCAAGAATGCCAACCATGTGTGAGACACTGTATTAAGTCTTGGAAATATAGAGGGAAATAAGTGGTCCTTATCTTTAATGGGTTAGAAAGATGCTTTCAAATTTCATCACCTCTTTGTCTAAGGCAGCACGTTTAACATGAGTGGGAGGGCCGGGGTGTCTGGGAAAGCAGTGTATGATATTTTCAGGCATATTTATTTGTTTCAAGAGTATGTAAGAATCTATTATCCTTCACAGAATTTATTACCTCCTTGTCTTTTTTTTTTTTTTTTTGTAATACTTTGCTTTTACTTTGAGGCCATTTCTTTCTCCTTTTCCACTCTCAAATCCCAGATCAAATTTTACCACTTGCTTAGTTTTCCCTGACACCTTCAGTTTTACAATTGCCTTCCTGTTATACACCTATTACAGCTCTTAGCTATTACAATGGCACTAGCTCTATGAAAAGAGCATTATTTCCTCATTCATACTAAGCTCTCAATAAATGTATATTTGAGAGAAGAAAAAGAGAGACCAGGGGCATTTGTGTGTTCCAGACTTTGCCTAAACTGAGTTCCTGTAGGAAAGAGCAGGGTGTCGTGCGGTGATTTTGTTTGTTTTTTGTTTGTATAATCATTTCTATCCTTTTATTCAGCAGGGTACACCTGTTTGTCCAACTGATTTGTTGAAAATTAGAGAAAATAAAAATAGAACTTCTTCTACATATTACTTTTAGGAAGCTTGTGCTATTCACCACCTTCTTGTTTGTAATGCAAAAATACACCCAGAGTGACTAGATTCTCGTTATTGTCATTCCTCAAGAATACTTAAATAGAGCACTTTTAGAATAATGTCCCCAAATGGCTACTTTCTTGAATCTTAAATATGGATGCTTCTCTTACAAAGATTAAAAAAATAATGACCTCTACGGAAATCCTCCTTCTATAAAGCCTTGCCACATGCGTGCCCGAGTACATTGAAAATTTGCTCCGCGAGCAGAGGCATGGTGATCTGTGCATTTAAATATGTCATTATTATTTAGCAGTTACAGGAGAAGCCTCAGATAGTGATTACCAGTAAATAAGAATTTTTATTCACTTGTTTAAAAATATGGTTTCCAAATGCAAATAAAGCACAGTACCTATTTGCAGAAATAGCGAGATTTAAGAGGCAATGAAATGTTGGCGGTGTTGATTGTTTTATTATAAGTCAGAATTAATATTTAAAGAATTATATACCATATGCCTGCTTCAGCATTTGATATGTTATTACCCAACTCTGTGAACATAGTTATTATTTCATGATAATATTCTATAAATATTTATATATTTTCAAACAGAGGGTGTTTTTAAATCTCATTCTTTAAATGAAACACTGAGAGCTTTTTAAATAGCAGACATGACAGCTGGGAAGAGTTACAAAGTTGTGCTGCCGACACAGTCTGTAAGGTGTGTCGGGTGCACTGATCTGCACTAACTACTGCAACGACATCTGCCAATGTTGTCAGCAAGGATGGTAACTCCTTTTATCTATATGGACTTTTACAAAGCCTTCACTTACCTATTTTTGATTCTCATAATAACTTTTCCTTAGGAAAAATTTAAAGGTAGGAAAGTATCATATGCAATAAGATGTTCATCCCTGTGTTAAATATAATAATGAAAACTCAAAATATAAATGCCAGACTTTATCAGAATGTTTTCTAATATGGTCAATCCATAAGCTACATGGTTAAATATATTAATATAGAGTCTATATATCAAAAAGGAAAAATTCTTGTGTTATTCTGTTATGAGAAAACAAGAATATAAAATTATATTTGTACTACTATTATAACTGTGGAAACATTTCTGTGTATTTGGACAATGCCTCAATGGTAACTTGGTCAAATGTAAAACTTCTTATGATTACATAGAAGAGCACTAAAATGTTGGAGTTATTTTAGACTTTCAGCGTTGTTTATTATACCATATACATGTTTATATTTTAATATAAAATTAAATGCATATGCTTGTAACAATTAATATTTGCCAAATGCATGTGTTATGTTGAAACAATGCATCTCTTTAGGGGGAAGCTTTTATTAGAAAATGATTATAGGTTGCTTTTCAACAGAATGTGATTCTCACCCTCCTCACCCCACCCCTTGTGCATCTGAGTCACCAGGGTGATTTCAAAGAACTCTGCTCCTCGGGGCGCTGTCCCCAAAATGAGTTTCCACCTGGTCTGGATAGGGCCCCAGCATTGCTTTTTTTCTTTTCTTTTCAAGTTATCCTGGTAATTCTAGTGTGCAGCTTGGATTGAGAGCAATTAAAACAATTATAATATCCAAAGTCTTAAACTTTTAAATATTAAATTCCCAGAATTTTCATCTCTTGCATAAATAAGACTCTCAAGACTAAAAATGCCTTTTGGGTGAAGACTGGTCTGATTTAAGGAATCACAAATACAAAGTACCTTTATGCTGTCAGAGTAGCAAAGATGTAAAAATAATAAAATACAGTGTTGGTGAGAATGACCAATGCCATACACTATTTATAGAAATGTAAATTAAATGTATATTGATCAACTCTGCAGGGCAGTTTGACAGTGTGTATTCAAAGCTTTAAGCGTATGTAAATGCTTTTGTCCTTGGAATTCCACTCTGAAGAACTGAGCCTTGGTAAGGAATGGAGCATATTGACAAAGATGAGTTAATGTTTCCAAAGTGTTGCTTACAATGGGAAAGATTGTAAACAATCAAAATATCACATCTGTGGATTGATTAAATTATGGTGTATTCATACATGATATTAGTAAAATAATTCTGTAGTTAAATGAGTTAACATGGAAAGATACTTGCAATATATTGATAAATGAAAAAAGTTATAAAACAGCCTGATTCCCTTTTTGTTACAATATATAAGATACCTGCATATGTGTGTGTGTATATATAGGTGTGTGTATATGTATATATGTCCATATATGTGTGTACGCAGAGGTGGGATAACTATACATTAAAGTATTAAAATACTTAAGGTAATTTTTATTTTCTGCTCTATAATCTCATGTATATTCTACTTGTTTTTTTCCACTAGAAGTACTATTACACGTAAAGATCAAAAACTTTTTAAAAATGAAAAACATATATTTTGAAAAATGAAGACTTCTGCTTTTGTCTAACCCAAATGAATGAACTACTACCGAACTTCTTCTGTCTTCACTTTGCCAAGCTGTGAAAAATGAGCCGTTTGATAGAAACAGCTATTTCTCAATATGCTAAACTTCTCCAATACAGTTATTTTAAAGTAGGTTAGGAAGTATAAAGTTAAACGTGTGTCACTAACAGAGGGCATATCATCTTTGATCACAATTAATCTGATTAAAACCAGTAAAGGTAACATGTGATGAATTGATTGAGAAGTTTCTCAGTGTGTTGTTATGGGGTTGTCTTCCTTGACGTCCACCATTAACAAGTGCTGTTCTTGTTTTGCTGTTTTCCCATTGCAGGCAGGTCAGGACCGTCATCTTCTATTGCCATAGCCGGCACCAGCCACCCTGCCATCACAAAGACAACATCTGTTCTTCAAGACGGCGTCATAGTCACCACTGCAGCTGGAAACCCACTGCAGAACCAGCTGCCCATCGGGAGCGATTTTCCTTTTGTTGGCCAGGAGCACGCACTTCATTTTCCATCCAACAGCACTTCAAACAACCATCTTCCACACCCCTTGAACCCCAGCCTCCTCAGTTCTCTACCTATCTCTTTGCCAGTGAATCAACAGCATCTCCTAAACCAGAATCTATTAAATATCCTCCAGCCTTCAGCAGGAGAAGGCAAGTCTGAGATCAACCTCCACCCCTTAGGTTTTCTCAACCCGAATGTAAACGCTGCTTTAGCTTTTCTCTCCGGTGACATGGATGGGCAGGTATTGCAGCCTGTTCACTTTCAGCTCTTAGCAGCCCTGCTTCAGAACCAAGCCCACGCAGCTGCCATGCTTCCCCTGCCATCTTTCAATCTGACCATCTCAGATCTTTTTCAACAGCAAAATACCCCTTTCCCCTCATTAACACAGATGACAGCCCCACCAGACCATTTGCCAAGCAATCAGTCAGAGAACAGCCAAGCTGAGACCCTTTTAACCAGCCCCCTGGGGAACCCTTTACCAAGCTTTGCAGGCAGTGACACTGCTTTTAACCCCCTGTTCCTCCCAGCTGTCACTGGGGCCTCAGGATTGATGGCCTTGAATCCCCAGCTGTTGGGAGGTGTCCTGAACTTGGCATCGGCCAACACCGCTAATCATCCAGAGGTTTCCATAGCAACTTCCTCCCAGGCAACCACTACCACAACCACTACATCATCAGCAGTGGCAGCACTGACTGTCTCAACACTTGGTGGGACAGCAGTGGTGTCAATGGCAGAAACATTGCTGAATATATCTAATAATGCTGGGAACACACCTGGTCCAGCTAAACTCAACAGTAACTCTGTGGTGCCACAGCTACTTAACCCTCTACTGGGGACAGGTTTGCTTGGTAAGTGAAATTTTTTCACAAATTTTTACAAAAGAAACGTTTTTCTAATTCTATTTTCTCCTTTTTAAAAATTCCATTTTGTCACACTATTTTTAAAAATGTTTTTATTATGTCACAGCTTGCTTAAGTAACTAAATATAATAACACCCGCACACAACCATAGTTATACAAACATGAAAATGACTTTTTTCTTTTCCCCTGTTCTAGCAATGCTAAATATTTTAATTTGCTTTCTCATCTCCTAATTCTGATGCCACCTAAACCTAACCTATTCATCATTCTTTTAAGCCAAGTAGAGTCTTATTTTTCAAATAATAAAGCACAGGTACATCTTAAAAATAACTTTTATTTGAATTTTAGTTGGTGTGGCATCACAGGGTTAGTATGAGCAGCTGCACTGTGGATGGAAACAGTTTGAGGAGGTGTCTTTCCAGGTGATCCCTAAATAAACAGAACTAAATACTTATCCAGCAAAATAAGAAACAAGGCATATAAACATTCAAAATTAAAGTTTGCCCAAGTTCAAGGAAACAGCCCTGATAGTTACTGCTAGATTTCCTCAGCCAGGAGTAGTATTTAAAATTTTGTGGCTTACAAAAAAAATCCTTCCTGTAGATCATACTGTCACAAAAATGTTAGAAAACAGTGTCAGGTATATTCAATTGCTTGATGCAGGTAACTATAATAAACAGAGAGGGTTCCCATAAGTCTGGAAGCATTGGCAGATGTATTCAATACTGTCATGTTCAGTGTATGTAAACATATTTTTTATACATTTATATTTATATATATAAATACATATATTTCCAGATTTATGGACACCTTTATAACGTAGTTTCATTAGTTCTATTTGACATTGAAATCAATGGAGTTAAATAATCTAAAAAGCATAATAGATTTATATATTTCAAATTACTGGACAATTTCTATGACATCATCCTCAAAATAACTTCAGTATAATTTCAAAACAAGTCTATTTTCAATTCTGAATATAAATTTAGTTATTAACTATTCCTACCTGATCACCTAATATTTATTTTTAATGATTGTGACAATGATGTCTTTTGTATTGCTAGCTTTACAATTTTAATTTTTAGACAACCAACCTTTTACTTAAAAATAAAATACATATTTCCAGACTAAATCCAATTTTATTTGGTGGTAATTACAGATGATTGTGATTTGAGAGCTAAATTTTGTAAATAAGGCCTGATCAGAGCCACTCATTTCAATCATCTGGTCAAATTCCTGTGATTGCTAAAACAGTGTAGAACTAATTTCTACCTTTAATTGTGGGTGCTTTGATAAAAATAGTTTCAAAGAATTTTTTAACACTGAAGCTGAATATAAGGCCTGATTAGTGGATAAAGCAAAGACTAGTTTCTCTATGATATAAAATAAAAATAATCATGAAAGATAAAATTAAATAGCAAAATAACCTTTTCTTACCACCTAGTAAGACTTTGAGGAGAAAAAGGGAAAATTATCATATAAGTCTAGTTTTTAGTTTTTGTTTTAGGAATCGTCAGGCACAAAGGTAGGCATAAGATTGCCAAAGAATCACATTGACTTACATTTTATGTTTTTCAAACTATAGGTGACATGTCCTCAATAAACAATACTTTGAATAACCATCAACTGACTCATCTACAGTCGCTGTTAAACAACAATCAGATGTTTCCTCCAAATCAGCAGCAGCAGCTTCTTCAGGGCTACCAGAACCTCCAGGCATTTCAAGGACAGCCCGCAATCCCTTGCCCAGCTAACAGTAACCCCATGGCTTGTCTGTTTCAGAACTTCCAGGTACTCTCCTTCCCTGGGTCACTTAGTAGAGAACAATGTCTGAATCTTTTAAACACTTACTTTGGGGGAACAGACAAAAGAAGGAAGTTACATGCCCTTCCACCTCTACTCAGAAAAGACAGTGGTCTTTTCTCAGTAATGAACGTTAAACATTTCTAGTCTTTTGTGTGAAGCTTACTTTATTTTGTCTGAAGCATGTCAGTGGTCCTTTTGGAGCAGTTAGTAAAAACTGATCTTGACACCCTCTCAAAACCTTTTGAGGGTTTAATCCAATTGCTCTCATGATTAAAATCCACAGCCTTAACATGCCTACCTCACTCTCCAGCCCCAGCTCTTACTACTGTCTCCCTGGCTTCGGCTACATGGTCTTCTTTTAGTCAGACAAACTGAATAAATCCCTGATAGATTTAAGAGCTAGATGCAAAGAATAACACTAAATAAATATAAGAAGAAAATACAGAATTTTTAAAAATAATCTTGGGCCCTGACTGGTGTAGCTTGGTGGGTTGGGCATTGTGCTGTAAACTGAAAGGTCACAGTTCGATTCCCAGTCAGGGCACATGCCTGGGTTGTGGGTCACATTGCAATCACACATTGATGTTCCTCTCCCTCTCTTTTCCCCTCCCTTCCCCTTTCTCTAAAAGTAAATAAATCTTAAAAATTAAAAAAATAACAATTTTGGGATAGAGAAGGCTCTTTCTTTCAGCAAGACACAAAACCAGGTAGTTTTTAAAACGTTACATAACTGAATACGTACACCTTTAAAATCTTTATCTTTAAAGATAAACTAATAAACATGAAAAGAATAATCAGCATTATATAAATTACAATACTAATATGTCATTGGACTGATGATACCTTGTTGACAGTGATGTGGGATAATGGATTCTTTGAGATTTATTCTTGGTCTGATTATATGCTGATTCAGTCCTTTTGATAGTTTATCAAGTTTTTCAATATACATGTCTTTGACCCAGAAATTTAATTTCTATGTATCTATTCCAGAGAAATCTTCGTATGTTAACAAAAGGGCACAATTTAGAATGTTCGTTACAACTACTTAAGCATCCATCAACGGGGCATAGTCAAATATGCTATGGTAGATTCATCTACCTAATGGTTTGAAAAATTAGCTAGACTTATATAATCTGATATGAAAAGATCCACAAGATTGCAAGACTACAGTACTGTAGTATTACAGAAGAAAACAAATACAATGCCATTTATGGGAAAGATACAAAGAAGAAAAGCAAGAGGGAGGGAGGGAGGGAGGGAGGGAGGGAGGGAAAAGGGAAGGAAAGGAAGACCAGATATTCACCTACACATTTTAATGTATTAAAAATAAGTGTCTGCAAGGACATGGGATTGGCGTGGGATGGGAAAGTACAGGTTTAGGTGGGTTGTAATGATGATGAAAACATTTGTTTTTGACAATGATAAAATATTCATAGACATATAATTTAGAAAGGAAGAGGAAGTGCTTAACCATGTCACTGAGAAAACAAGTGGATAAAGCCTGAAGAGATGCTGTTCGATTCAGCAATGAGAATATGACCAGTGACTTGGTGGAATGCAGTTCTGATGGAGTAGTGGGAGCAAGAGCCAGATTGCAATGGATGAAAGGTTTGAAAAGATTAGGAATTAAAGAGTAAAATAAAAACTTTCAAAAATTCAACTATGAAGAACATAAGAAAAACAGGGTAATACCCCAAGGCAGACGTAGGCTGAATGCCAATTTTTCAAATAGGAAGACCATGCACATAGTTGTATGCTAAAGGAAAGAGGCAAGAAAAGTTGAAGAGATGGTGATTACCAGAGGGGAAGAGAGTGGGGGCTGGTGGGAGAGGGTAAAGAGAGAATAAATGCCTTCGGGTGGTAACACACAATACAATAAACAGGTGCTTATTCTAGAATTGTACACGTGAAACCCTATATAAGTTTATTAACCAGTGTCACTGCAATAAATTCAATTTTAAAAAAACAGAAGAGAGAAAACATAAAGAAGGGAAGGAATCATAGATAAGGCAAGATCCCTGAGCAGGGGCTTGGGATCCAAAGCGTAAATGGAGAATTTACTCTCAGAGAGCAGAAGGGGCCCCTGTTACACTGGGAAACTGGACAGGGTTTGGGACACATACAGTTACAGAGAAGGATGTGCAGCCAGAGAAGGCAGGGAGGAGCAGAGTGTAAGATTTAAGAGAATTCTTAACCTCATGAACTCCATTTTCTGTGTTAAGTAAGGCCATCTACTAAGGACAGTGCAGGAGATGGGATAGCAGCTGGCTTGTGGAAGTGGGTAAAGATCTGAACGGTGGTGAAGGAGAGTGCTGCCTGACTGGAGGATCACAGGACTGGTGGAAACAATAAGCTCCCAGCTGGACTGGAAGCCAGATACTCAGCATCCTCACTGTAGATGTAGATGAAGCAGGCAGTTGAATTGATTCAGGACTGGGATTCTCTCTGGTAGGTGTAGACAAGGGGAGAATCGCAAGAGAATGGTTGATGTGCTGATGGATCCCAGGTCTTGGTTTAGTGGGGAAGGATGGGAAAACAGGAAGGAAGTCACCACTGAAGGAAAAACACCAAGTCTCAAAGGCCTGGAGCAGCAATTCTTAGATGGGGTTGGTGAAATTAGAATAACCTCGGGGACATCTTCAAACTGCACTTGTCCTTCGCATCCTGAGATGTGACATCCTCCCCTGGTGGGCATTCCCTCCCTTTGTGTCTTCTCAACTGAGAATCACTCCATAGGGAGCCATTGTCACTGCGGACACCATGAGCATGTCCCTCAGCTGATAGCTGGGCAAGGGTGAAAAGTAGGTGTTATGACCCTACCTGAAGACTTTCAAAATTTGGTATTATATCAGAAATATCTTATTGTAAGGAAAGGAGTATATGTTTGTTTTGTTTTATGTTGTATACATTTCACTTAATTCAGTAGAAATCATTTTCAAAATTGGGTTCCCTTTGTGATTTGAGCAGTGTTGGTGACTGAATCCCAAGTTGCAAAACCTGTAATGATACTAAATATTTGGAATCATCACCTTAAAACACACTAGGTCCAACAGCCTCAACTTTAATTTTTCTAGAGAATGTTTAGTAATGATTTTTTTTAAAAAATCTGTTGAATGATTTTAACCAAAGAAACAGTACCTAAATATAATGGAGGCATAAGCTTTTCTATACAGAGTGGCTTTTTATTTCATTTTTGAATCTTGTTTTTTTTCTTTTGGTAGATCTTAAACTTATGTTTCTCTCTGAGGTCTTTAATTTTTTTTCTCTCTCCTTCACTGCTTCCTGGCTATTTCTTTAAGGTGAGAATGCAGGAAGATGCAGCTCTCCTCAACAAAAGAATAAGCACTCAGCCGGGGCTCACAGCACTTCCTGAGAATCCGAACACTACACTCCCACCTTTCCAAGATACATCTTGTGATCTGCAGCCAAGGATGGACCCGCCTCTCGGTCAGCAGGTGAAGGACAGCCTCGTTGTGGGTGGCCAAGGTGATGCCTCCGTAGATGCCATTTACAAGGCAGTTGTTGATGCGGCCAGCAAAGGAATGCAGGTTGTCATCACCACCGCAGTCAACAACACGACCCAGATCAGCCCCATTCCAGCTCTGAGTGCCATGAGTGCCTTCACTGCTTCGATCGGTGACCCATTAAGTCTCCCCAGTGCTGTCAGCGCGGTCATTCATGGACGGAATATGGGCACTGTCGATCATGACGGGAGGCTGAGGAGTGCCAGAGGGGCTCGGCTGCCCAGGAACCTGGACCAGGGGAAAAACTCAAACGAAGGAGATGGGTTTGAATATTTCAAGTCAGCAAGTTGCCATGCATCTAAAAAACAGTGGGATGGAGAGCAAAGCCCCGGAGGGGAGCGAAACAGGTGGAAATGTGAGGACTTTTTAGACCATGCAGGCCATGTTCACAGTAGTCCTTGTCACGAGAGGTCCAACAATGTCTCCACACTGCCATTTCTGCCTGGGGAGCAGCACCCACTACTGTTACCACCAAGAAACTGTCAAGGGGATAAAATTCTGGAGGAGAATTTCAGGTATAATAACTATAAAAGAACTATGATGAGTTTTAAGGAGAGGCTAGAGAACACTGTGGAGAGATGTGCACACATCAATGGGAACAGACCACGACAGAGTCGTGGCTTTGGAGAGTTGCTGAGCACCACCAAGCAAGACCTGGTCCTAGAGGAGCAGTCTCCAAGCTCCTCAAACAGTTTGGAAAGTTCTCTGGTCAAAGACTATATCCATTACAATGGAGACTTTAATGCCAAAAGCATTAATGGGTGTGTGCCTAGCCCTTCAGACGCTAAAAGCATTAGTAGTGAAGATGAACTACGGAATCCAGACTCCCCCTCTTCAAACGAGTTGATACATTATAGGCCAAGGACGTTCAACGTTGGCGACTTGGTCTGGGGCCAAATCAAAGGACTGACTTCCTGGCCTGGAAAATTAGTAAGAGAAGACGACGTTCACAATTTATGTCAACAAAGCCCCGAGGAAGGGAAGGTATACCAATCTTTATCCATTGTCAAATACTAACCTTTATTCCGATATCAATTATTATTTTTTGTTATCATCACTTTGGATTCTTTGGATTTGAAATTAGGATTCTCCATGACTCATTGAGGTCTCATAAACTTCTGGAGCATAAAATGAAGAGGGGAAGTTTATAGTCACCAAATGTCCTATCATCAAGGGGTGAGTTGTGAAACATCTGTAGATTCCCTAAGGCTCAGAGTGGTTCTAACCCAGGAACGAGAGGCAACAGGAAGTGCCAGGGGACAGCTTTCCCTCCGCGTGCTTCAGTGTGACCCTAGCGGTGGGGAGAGGGTAGAGCTGGGTGGAGCTGCAGCCATTTCTGGAAGCAGCAGGTAATGTCTGGGATGAGAATGATGTCGCCTTTCAGGAGAAGTTCTGGGCCTTTGTAACACATGAAAATGTTTAACCCCGTAGTCTGGTTCTACTTAACAAAATCTGATCATATAAATTAAATGAAAACTCCATGAAACTACCCATTCAATTTAGAATAAATTAGTAGGGGTCTTCTGGTCTTTCTCCCCAATCCCAGAGTTGGTGGAAGTGATTCACTAGGCCAGAAATATGCAGAATGTTTAAAGTATAAAAATTTACTCTGACCAGGAGGAAATAATAATACATATTCCCCACATGTAGTGAAGAAATATATAATTTTTCATCTCCTTAGGCAATAAAAATTACTCTTCCAGGTATATGGTATTATTCTCTTAAAGAGTGTATTGTGCAAAGCTATTTCAACTCCGCTCAAACCTCCACTGGCACTTAGGTTTAACGGCAGGAAACCAAAAGCATTTTTGCCAGCACAATAAAAGGATTGTCTTTCTGCAAATGACAGGGAGGCCCTTCAGCCCGTTGCTTATAATGCCTAATATATACTTGTCAGGATACCTTCTGGGCATGATGTTTCTACGTTTGATAAGAAAATGAACTCCATACTCCTATTCACAAAACATTTTATGCTCTAATCTCTCTGAGACCAGACAAACATTCTTTAGGTTGATAAACCTAAATATGTTTGACAGTTTATTCAAAAATAATTAGAAACAGCAAAATGGGGCTTTTATGATATAAATGGAACTGCTGCAAACACAAGATGTAGACATTGAACTGTTTTACAATGTCTGCGCAAATGAAACCACATCTTTTTTTATGCACCATTTTCAAAAGCTTAACTGAAGAAAAGATTATGGCCCCTCTGTTTCCTAGAAACCTTCTTCCTGACCTAAATGCCTTGTCTAAACATCTTTTTATGTCCCCAGGAGACTAGAGGCATGTACTTTAACACATTTCACATTAAACAATGGTCCTAATCTTCTGATTAGTCTTTGTTGGCAAACTCTTAAGATTGAGTTCTTCACTGATATTTGGGGAGACGTACTTTTTAAAAAATGTCATTATCTAAGAGTCCAAGAAACATTTATTTTCCTTCATTTAAATAGGCAACTGGTTTTCATTCCCAAAAATCCAGATTCTTCTTCCTTATTGTAAGCAATAGAGGAATTCTTAATAGGAAGCATAAATTTGTATCTGTAAATTCAAATATCCCTCTCCCACTGGCTGACATTGTAGTTTTGCATTCTCAAAATATTGCTATGAAGATACACTACAAGTATTTTTAGTAATTCAGAAAAAATAATTCAAAGCACATATTTAGAGGTGAAAAACTGAAAACATGTATGTAATGAAATATTAATAACACATGAAATATTTATCATTAAAAAGCAAGGTATAACAACCTTAAATGCTCTAGGGCACTTAATGTTTTTGAAAACCTCAGGTCTTTCCAGGGCCTACCTCATTTTTTCACAGGAAAGACAAAGTGCTACTTCACAAAGAGTCCTTTTTTCTCCTATAGGTCACAAAACAAAGGAAGGGCTTCCTCACACCTTATTTAAAGATGCCCAGCTAGCCAAACAGGGTTCCCCATTTACAACACCTGAAAAGCAGAATTTCATACAAAGTCCTGACTTCAAGCCAGCTGGCCTTTGCCTGATGTCTCGGTGATCCTGGTTCACCCAGAGAAAGTTAAACTGTGTCTAATTTCTGTGTAAGACAAAGCAGGATCTATTTGAAAAGATTTCCAGTAAAACATTTTTAAAATTTGTAGTCTTATTCAAGTGAACAAAGTGTGATGTGAATTTTATTTACATAGCACCCTTTAGTTCTCAACAATGTTGGATCAAGTCTTACACATTAATAACCAGATTTCTGCTCTTAAAAAGGTAAGCAATACATTAGGACTTCTTCTATATACTGTGGCAATGCCTGACATTTTAACGAAGTTGAAAGAGAAAGATAAAGGCTCTGTAAACGATTTATTATAGTAAGATCTTATTAATTCCACCTTACCCATGCGGTAGGGACCATTTTCCCTAGTGTTTATCTTTGTAACATCTCAGAGGAAACAGTTTGCTAGACAATTTTCTTACACATTATCCTTTAAAAACTTCTTCACCTCTCAGTTTTTCATACAATTTCTCTGTCTACCAAAGCAAATTAATCGGCGATCCTGTCAGATCCCACCAGATAAAATCTTTGTTAACTCAAGTTTTAGAGTAGATGTATTATCTTATCTCCCTACCACCCCACATCCCACCAAATCTATCATTTATTTTCTGTGGCAGTCTTTGTTCTCAGCAAGCCCTCCAAATTCTTTTTGGAAGCAGGCTGAGCAGGGAAAAATAAATAATTAATTGACAGGACTGCAGGTTACTGAGTCAGAGAAGACCAGGCACCTGCCGTGTTTCCGGCTCTGTGAGGGGCCTCTGGACTGAGAGGCAGGTGCTGTGGTTGGAGCACGGATACCTGCCGGGGGCTGAGATCTCCATCTTCACGTTGTCCATGAGCCAGTGCTTTAGCCAACTGTTTGTCATGATAGTGAATGACCGGTTCATTTTGTGATTCTAGAAAGGCACTTTCAACCTTTGGTGGGGTATGACATGTAGCAGAATTAAGAATAAGCCATGAGAAATATTATGTAGTTTCTAAGATTACTTCCTAAAATGTGTGACGTCTAAACATCAAATACTCCCTGAACACAGTCTACAGAAAACGAGAGAAAAAGCAAGGTGTGGCCAGGAAGAGGCATGGGCTTCGGCATTCTCACATGAGCTTCATCCCAGCTCTGCCGGTTACTAAAACGGTCCTAGGTAGGCAGATTCATCTGCCAGAGCTGCAATCTTCGCACCTCTCCAGTGGGAGTATTAATTCCTACTCAGAATTATGTTTTCAAGAATTAAACAAGATACCATAAATAGATTATCCAGCACACAAAAAGGCTCAGTAAAAATGAGCCTCCTCACCCCAGTCTCTGTGTAAGACAACCTGGTTAATTTGGCTTCCAGTGTTACAGAACTGTGGTCATTTGACCTTAGTTAGTGCTTACATATGCATTATCCATGAGTCCAGGGCTTACTAACCAGGTTGAGTATAAAAGGGTTATAAGGAATATACCCAGTGAATGAAATCATTTATAACTTTTTATAAACCTCAGCACATCATACAAATTGGCATATCTGATTATAAATTAATATTAGCTGTTCATTTCATTCAGGAACTCAACTTGGAAGCATTTCAAAGCTCTGAGTTGTTGAGTAAGCTTGAACGTCCCCTTCTCCTCAGAGTTTCTAAAAAATGTAAACTCACACTTTCTTCTTCTACCTTCCTTCACACCCTTCTCCCACCTCCCTTTATACCCTTTCCCCTGACCAACAACATTAATTAGTAGAGATTTTTAACTATCTGTGAAAAATTGGGCTGATCGCCCCTCTAAAATCCTGGACCGGCACTGAAGCTGTGTGGCAGCGCTGAGGATACTGTGTGATGTCTTACACCATTTGGGAAGTGAGATTGCCTACAAATAATTTTTTTCCTTTGGTTATCACTTTGTAATGAAGTATCTTCTGGAAACTATACTTTGTCTAAATAAATGCAAGTTTCTCTCTAAACCCTGAACCCTTTATAGTTTGAGGTTCAGGGGCCAAGAGTACGTAGCCATTCATGACCAGAGAGACACACTGCCAGACCTTGGCGCCGGATTAGAGAATTCTTGGAAAGAAAACGGCTTCCACTGGCACGACACCTATATGCCGCACTGTGCGAACACTTTAAGGCTCTGCAACTGTGGGGGAGACAATTATCTTCATGTACTTATTTCACTAATTATTTAAGCATAGGAAAAATGCTCTTGTTGTCTAAAACAAATGTAATTCTCATCTTTGATTTTACATTACTAGCCTGAAAGGGATGATTCTCTTTTTTCTTTTTTAATAACAAAAAATAAAGTTCTTATTTTCTTCTGAGTAGATAATTTTTACTCTCTCTGAACATTGCCCCATTGGCCTTCACATTTCATTGCTCTAACATTTGATATGTGTCCTGACTGGAGCTTAGCTTAGGAAGGGATTTATTTCTAGATTGGTACCAGAATGTTTCTTTTCAATGAGACATTTGATGTTTGACAAATAGAGACATCTCCTGATCACCCAGAAGAGCTCTACATGTCAGTGCAACAGCACCTGGTTCTGTGAGGCAGTGGGCGGGGTGCTCCTTCTCTAGACTCACCACGGGCTTTTCCCGCACCATCATATTTGGCAGGTAGAGATAAAAACAGTTCTCTAGATCGTCGTTCAAAGCAGACAAAACTCCTAAGAAAATTGATTCAAGGACCGCTCACTTCCTGTGTGTCAGCTCCGCATCCCATGCTCACACATTTTGACGGTGTGGGTCCAAACCAGAGACAGGCTGCCATCATATTCGGGGGGCGGGGTGTAACTTAAGAAACTGAGCCGAGGGACTGACTTTGGGAGGTTGCCCTCCTGCAATGTTTAAACATTTTATTTTCAAGAACATTCTTTCTGTGCTTGGTTATTAGTGTGAGCTGTTTGCATTGTTTGGTGCTGTAATTCTCTTGAAATTCTCAGTTGAAATTGTCCTTTGTGTATTCCCTTTACCTTGTATAGTTTCCTAACCTCTGTTGGAAATGAATCCTTTCTCTGTAGTATTTGGGCTACATTTGGGCTGGTGGGATGGCAAGGGCAACCAGTGCTCTGTAGCAATAGAAGCTTCTTAAAAAGGAAGCAAAATGGTTTTTTGAAAAGTGATAAGCCAGATAAGATCCAGGCTAAGAAAGTCAGTGTCTGATCAAAATTTGAGAGATCATAAAAATGAAGAACTAGATAAGACCAGACATGTGAACATTAGGAAGAAGACTAAACTACGTGAGTCCAGAGCTTAGGTAAGACTGTAAGCTTTACTCTAGTGAACTGCAGAATACAGTGTTGTGACTTTTTTTTTCCTGAGCTGGAGGGAAAGGAGGCCTCTCTCCATTCACTGAAACTCAGTACAGAGTTCGTGAGTTTGTCAATGCAGTTTGCATGTAGATATTCAATGTAGCAAATGCAATCTCAGGTCAGAGGCATATACACACTTCCGTTACATGAGCTTTTACCCAGTGTTTCTTGAGATATACGAGTTTATCCAAAACATTTCATCTGTTCATGTGTTGTGTGCCGATACAAAATTTGTTGTGACATTTAGGATAGATGCACTCTTCGCCCTGTAGTGCATGCAGTTCTCTAAAACTCAGATGCTGCTGTTCGAAGTGAAGAGGAGAGGAAGCACACACAGACACAAAGCCCTCAGGTATTGTCACTGACAAAAACAGTAATAATGTGGGCCTGGTTAGTTCATTGGAAAAAATTAGGAGTCAATTTAGTGCTATTTCCATGAGTTCTATTGTTGGAAAATTAGGTTCATCCTTTCTGTCACAAGTAAGTTAAAATTTTATCCCAAATTTTTTATTTATCATTAATTCCTTCTCTTTCAAGATTAAAAAATTACTATTTAATAAATGTTTGACAATAATGAACCTAAGAAATGCCTCATATTTGCTTAATTTGCTAGTTCCCAGACTTCAGCTAAAGTGGTATGTTACCTGTACTATTACTTAGTTAAAATTTTTCTCTAAACCCATTTACTCATTTATTTATTCAACAAATCTTTTTGAACACAGATTATGCACTAGGCACTATTCAAGCCATTTCTTAAATAGCTTCTTCAGTCTTCTAAGTTATAATATATGGAAATCATAGGTAAAGTGATACGGACCCGAGCTGGGGTCCGCCACATTGTGGATGAGGCATGAGAAATTCACACAGACTACCAAGTCCAGTGGAGGAAAAGGGACAGCCTGGCTTCTCTCTCAAGGGGAGAAAAAGCCGAGGCCCTTGCCATGACCAGCCTTTATTTCTTTTTTCGGCACATTACATGATGGTCCTCATTTACTATGCATAGGTTTGCTTTAGGTGGTTACCTTTTACAGAAAACAAAGGAGCTGATGCCGCTAATCACATCACAGAAGAAGGATATTTGCAAATGAAAAGGGAAAAGTGGTTGAACTGGATACACTCATCCTTGGAAGGTTTCGAATGGATTTTAGGAAGTTAGTTTGCAGCAAATGTTTGCTGCCTCAATTCAGGGTAAGGGAGTTTTAGCAAAAGCAAATCTCAAAGCGGCCTAGGTGCAATGCAGGCCTGATTCCCCACAGGAGAACCTATCCATGGGCATGGGTCTTGTGCATCTCCGAGTGGGAGTTGGGCCCACACCATGCAGAATGGTCTCCTATAGTAAAGTAGTTATTGTGTTTTTCTAATACAAGTTTATATGAATACATAACTATTAAAAATGTTTAAAGGCCTGTCCATGTTGCACCTAAAATAATTTCACTGCTTTGGTGTTTGTAAACACCTTCATGTTCATTGTCTCTTTAGAGTGTCTCAGTAACCCATAAAAATGAGCACAATTATCCCTGCTGTACAGAGGAGAGAACGGAAGCCCAGAGAAGAGGCATTCCCAAGGACACAAAGCGCAGGGAGGTCCTCCTTCCCTGCCTCTGAGTTTAGTGCTGGGCCTGCTGCCGCCAGCCCACCGGGCACTGGTGCTGTAGAAATGGGGCGGGGAAGTGAAGAATGAAAGGGGGAACTTGAGGTCAGCTATCTTACCTCCGTTATGAAATCTGTGATGTGGCCTGTGCTCTGTCCTTTGACCTTTGTGTGGCAGCTTTGCCTCAACACTAAGTAGCTGAAAAGGAATTGCTGAGAGATTTGAACCTGTTATCAGGATTAAAGCCTGTAGGGAATTTTAACATTGTATCTCATTTACAGTTAGTTTTGGAAAGCACTATCATTGCTTTCTCTGTCAGTTCACTGAATCGTTTAAAAACAATGTAGTTTGCTGTGAGAGTAACTTTGACCCTTACAAGCAAAATTAAATGAAGAAATCATTGTAAAGATTTAGTTTAGAAAAATGACCAGAAAATTATCTAAGCATAGGAAAATTTTGAAAACAAATTTGGGCAGGTATTATCTAAATTTCTTTAAAAATGCAATTTGATTTCAAATAATCTGACTTACTTTTTTGAGTATGTCTGTGCGTATACATATATACATGTATGTGTACAGTGTATATGTGAAATGACTGTCTCAATGTGTATTGGAGTTGGTGTGGCAGAGAGAGATTGAGTGCTTTGCAGTCAGACATGAGTTTCAGTGCTGGCCGTGTTACTTAAAGACTGAGGCCCACCTGTGAAATAACAGAAATGATACTGGTTTTCAGTATCACCATATTAAATAATAAAACAGTGCCTTTTACATAAAAATGCACAAGGAATGTTTTTACTGCCCCATATTCCTTATTTAACTAAAATTGGAAGTTGAAGATTTAAAAGAAGAGTTTGAGCTAACTTAGTGTTCTGTTTTTTTAAATGAGTTCAACAGGGAAGGTTTCCACTGTGGTACCCGACCTTGTCTCACTGTGAATCTGCCTTCTGTCGCCTGCATCCATCCATTTCTTCTGAGGTCTCTCACCACGCCAGTTTGTGTCTAATAGAAGCTTTTGTTACAGGAAAGCTTTCTTCCTGCTGTCAAGAAAGCCATTTAAATACAAGTGGAATTAGCTATAAGTTACATAAATGTAATGCGTGGAATAGCTTTCATATTCTCTTTGTGGGAGTGAATACAAGATGGAGTCTCGTGTCTCACAGGAAAGGTGAAAATGTATCCCAGTCACCTTCTTCTTTTTTTTTTAACAACACATGGATGTATTCATCATACTTAAGCTTTTCCACTCACATCCCAATAAGGCATTTCCTTTGTGGCTCTTACATTATGAAGTATGACTGGGACAGAGTTGTCTCCTGTGCTGGCACGCTACAGATTGGCTACCCCCAATGAACTTGTGTATGTCAGATAGTTGGATCCTTTAAGACAAAATACAAAAAATTACTGCAAGGAAATGTTTCCAATATTTGACTGTTTTTCCCATTGAATGATCAGAAATGCTTGTTTTCAGACTTGGTGACTGAAACACTTCGTTAATCATTACTGTGTACTAAATGTGAAAGGGGTAAAAGAAGAAAATCATTTATAAATAATATTCGTGAGTCAGGAAGATGTAAAGACAAAAGGTGATAATAATACCCTCGCTTATTAGTGTTCACTTTCTTACCCATGAAGCATTTCTGTCAACCTCTGAGTTTTTATAATTTTTACATAAAAGTAGCGGAGGGGGTGGGAAAAAGCTGGGTTAAGGGACAGCCAGGGGATGTGCTGTGAAGCTGTGTTTATACAACTAACACCGTCTTTACTCAGTTTGTCTTTTTTCTAAAGATCAATAAAAATAGCAGTGATTTTCTAAAGGTGTTTTTATTCACAAGTTACATACAAGTGTTCCTATTTATTCATTGTTGTTCCTAGGGGAGGTAGCTTCAAGAACCAAGCTAGAGATCATTGTGGGTGAGTGGCAGAGGCTGCACCCCCCACCGGTCCCCCAGCTGCCCTTTGGCAGCGCTCGGTGATGGTGATGAGGCAGCAGGCTTCACACAGGCTGCTCATGATAAAGCAGGACAGGGGAGAGGCCTCATCCATAAGGTGTAACAACACCCTCTCCCCACACCAGTAGGCACTGTAGGTGGCCTCCCTAACACACACCAGGCAATGCTAAGTGCTCTATGCTTGGTTAAATGTTCAGCGTGACTTGTCACATTTTAAACCCACAGCCATTCTAGCAACAAGGTAGGTACCATCGTCCTCATTTTAAATGAGGAAACGGAGGAAATGGAGGCTCAGAAAATTTAAGTGTTTTATTCATGCCAGGAGGTCAGATTGAAACTTTGCTCTTGACTCCAAAGCCACCCCCCTCACTAACCACTGCTCTTGTCCTCCCTGATGAAATACAGATTTGCAGTTTCTGAACAGCAGGTAGTGAAGAAAGCAAACCAGGATCTCTGATTTATATGATTTTTCAAATCGGAAGTTACTTAAATTCCAAGTTTTGTTCTTAAAACACTATTTTTGAAATGTTGACAATTTAAAAGCCAAAGTCTTTCCTTTCCCTTGATGTCTGCAGCCTGGAGCCACAGAACCGACCTGTGACTTTTGACAGGGCAGCGCCAGTGTTAGCCTCCCTCCCCCCGCCAGAGCCTGTGAGCACAGCAGGACAGAAAAAGAGTGTTAACAATGGCAGGTCTGGGTAATGTGGTGTGGTCTCATGCCTTCACTCAGGTGGAGCCCGAGAAGTTGAGGACACTAACAGAAGGTTTTGAAGCCTACAGCCGAGCCCGGAAAAGAAACAGAAAGTAAGCGCTATTTTTTTTTCCTTCCCATCTTGTTTTTTCAGGAATATAATTTACTGGTTTTCCTTCAAAAGGACAATGACATCTCACTGATTTTGTCCATCTCATAGCCTGCCTACAAACAGTTTAATAGTGATAACCAAAGAGGACCATTGTAGATAAGCTAAATCATCTGTTACAGAAAATATTTTCTCAACAATTTATACTGTATGGGGGGGGGGTTTCCCTCTTCATCAGCTCTTTCCTAATTCCCTGCGTCTCCATCCCTCTAATTTAGTGGGCAAGAAAATCCCTCTGATTTAGTTGCCCAACATGTAGCAATTAAATTGTCTGAAAGTATAGCAAAAGTCTACAATTTACAGTTTGGCAAATTGACTTATTAATCTAAGTGAAGGTAAATAATTTTTTTTTCCTTGGATCAGGTGCAATAAGTTCTCTTAGGAATTATAACAAGAAGTTGAACTTTGGGACATTATTATTCAAGTTTTTCCAGATCTATACATTCTGAGTAACTGTAGAGTGGACAGGTAAATAATGTTTGAAACACAGTTTCTACTGTAATACAGTGTAGTTTTATGTATCATAACTATTATTTTATTTTGAGGTAAAGAACTTCAAAGGTTGCTTTTCTATATGAATATGGAAAATTATTTTAAAATATGTGTAATTGACAGAGCTGTTCAGTTACTATAGTTTTCATATTATCAAATATCCAAAAATTATGAAATCAGACTGATTAGGAATGTATGAGGTCTGTCCAGAAGGTATCCAGCCATGTAATATGAAAAATGGAGACATTTACTAAAGAAAGATGCATGATACAAGAAACATTGTACATAGGACAATGATGTCTCAGTCCCCTTCAAGTAGGCACCTTGGGACCTCACATAGTTCTACCAGTCACCATCAGCTACTGTATTTTATTTTCCTGAATCTCATTAATGGTCTGGAATCTCTTCCCTTTCAAAAGTAATTTTAGTTTTGGGAAAAGCCAGAAGTCACAGGCCACCAAATCTGAGCTATGGAGGGGCTGAGTCACTTGGGTGATTTGATGTTTCACCAAAAAACTCTGCACAAGACGTGATGCATGAGTAGTTACATTGTTGTGATGAAGCTGCCAATCACCAGTTGCCCTTAGCTGTGGCCTTCTGAATCTGAATAGTTTCCAAAGAGGAATGTTCAAACTTTACACAAAATGTGATGAATATTTGTTGCTGTACTCACTCAGTCATTTTGAATGTGAAGGCTACACAGTACACATGCTCAATGGCATCTGCTGTCCCCCACTGATTAGCACAGTGAAGTTGTCATTGTTCACACATGCACATTCCAGTCCACTCTCCTTGGCTGACAATTTACATCGATGTTGCCGTAAACAATTCTCATTATATTAACAATGGCTGGGCTTTTTCTGGACAAACCTCGTCATATCATGTATTAAAGATTAACATAATGATAGTAATATCTGTTAAAGGCACTCTTTTTTAGTGAGGTCTCCAGTAATTCTTGCTAGAGGCAAAATTTTAGAACTCAACAAATCTTGGGGAGACTCTCGTCATCTCATTGGAATGTCTCATTAAAGGATGTCAACTGCAAGGAGCCAACTCCTATATTGGACTCTTTTGGAAGGTAGGAAGTTGGCACTGGCTGTGATGAGGGCTGAGTGAATGGCCAGACTCAATATAAATCTGACCAGGACAGAGTGAGGCAGGTGCCCTCTACTGTGACTAAGTGGCACTTCCTGTAGAGAGCTTAGTATTAGGATAGGCCTATAAAATTAATATAAGATATGGCGGAAAAGAGGGAAATTGAAAATTACTTACATCACAAGTTTGCAATGGATTATTTACTATAGAATATTCAACAGTATTTGTTTAATTGGTTTTTTAAAAATCCCCAAAATTTTTTCTCCAGTGAAGCGTGCAAGTTAGCTGGATTATTTGCAAAATACCCAAAACAGAGTTGACAATATAGAAATGAAATAACTCCTCCAAATACTTAGGCATAGTGCCTTGAAAAAGCTGTATTTTGCCTCGTAAATTTGCTATTCAGCAATTTCTGAAAGGTATTGAGTAACCAGTTTACTATATGTAGTGGATTTATATGGGTCCTCAATGGCATTACCTAAAGGAACTCTGATGAAATCATAAACTCAGAGTATAGATTGAAGAGGTAAGGAAGAAATGATGAAGCACACATTAGTAAAAACAGCTTTATTTATACAATGCTCTTGTCTAAGTAGACTGACTTGCCTTGCGAATGCCCAGAAGGATAGATTATATTTTGCACTTGTGGTTTATGCAATCACAGGATGGGCCAGAATTACTGAGTCCATTTATAGATGGGGACACTCAGACCAAAATTGCTTGAATAATTAGTAGAAGGACACATAAGTGATGATAAATGATGTGTGGAACCCAGTCATTTATTTATTCCCCAATTTAAGGAGACTAACAAAAAACCAGTGCTGCAGGACCTGGAGCTCACTGGTGAAGAAGACAGATCCAGAAACAAATAAGTAAAATGTTGAAACTGCAATGACAGTGATGTGTATAGTCCATTTTGACATAAGAGAGAAGTGGCATTAAATTCAGGTAAAGAAAGACTTGCTAGGGAAGATGATGCCGGAGCCAAGCCTTGCACACTACCTAGGTAGTAGCCAAACAAAAGAAACAAGGACCAAGATGGGATGGCGTGGGATAGTGTTTAGATGGGATCAGCAGCTGGAACTGGGGACTGTGAAGTGTCGAACAGGAAACGGTAAGAGATGCAACCAGAGTTGTAAGCAGGAGCCAGAGCGTAAGGGCCTTGTGGGGCCCACAGAACCCTTTATCTTGTTGGAAGTGCCTGAAGGAGAAGGTGTTGGATTTTCACTTTAGATATGGCTGTATGGAGGATACATTTTAGGGGAACAATTTTGAAGGCAGGGGGATTGTTTAGGAGGCTGCAGAGACGATGAGGGAGGATGAGGATTCAAGCCAGGAAGAGAACAATGAGGATGGAGGAGGAGTGTGGTATAGAAATATTTGGGAGGTGAAGCTGACAGACCGTCTTGGTGATTGACGAGCGTGCGAAGGAGAGTAAGCAATCAGGGTTTCAGTTCGGTGACTTGGCGTGTGGTGGAACCCCCAACTGCGAGGAAAGAGTACAGGGAGAACTGCTGATTGCGGCATGGGGTCCCTGCGGGGTGGTTTGGGCACACAGGTCTGAAACTGGGAAGAATTTCTGTCTGACAGTGTAAAAATGGCTGCAATCACACAGAGATACTTCCACGGATTTGAATGGTGGACTAAGGACTGAATACTGGGCATTCAAACATTAACTAGAGATATTGAAGAAGATGAGAAGAATGGACAGCAAGGAGGGAATCAGTGGTAGGAGAGTAGGGTGTTAGAAGCCAAAGACTAAACATTTCAGGATGACAGAATGCTCCACAGAGGCCCAGTGAGGCGAGAACTGAACAATCTCTACTGAACCAGGCAATTTGGAGGCCAGTGGTAGCCTCGGTGGAAGCAGCTTCCACTGGAGTGGTCAGTAGAAAAGCAAAGTGGCCCTGGGTCTCTACCATTAATGTGAGAGGTTCCTGAAAAATAGCAATGGAAGGGTTTTTCAGATTACCAAGGTCTGACTGTTTTTGTAGAGTAAGGGGGAAAGAAGAGAGGAAGAGACTGAAAGGGGAAGATGGTATTTGGAACAAGATTGCAAAGGGCTTGGTTTTTTACTCTAAATGAAATCCTGTTGCTTTCACTTCATTTTTCTGTGCCCTGGGGTATGTTGCTTAACCTCTCTGAGCCTAAATTCTTCATCTCTAAAAGACACATATTTTTATCTACCTCTTAGGATTTTTGTAACATAGATAACATAATTAGAGCCTTGGCACCATACTTGGAACATGACAAATATTTACTAAATAGTTATTTTTGTTATAAAGATACAGGTGAAATAGAATCATCTGATCTTTTTGCCAGTTGAAACATTCTACCACTATGTTAAATGTTTAAAACTTTATGTACTCATTTTAATCTCAGTATACTACAAATTGTACAATAAAAATATCTTTAAATTTATAGGCTTATTACAGCCTAATCACAAAAGAAATATTAACATATTTATTGAAGACACTACTCAAGGGTCATTTTGTACTTAAAAGAGTCAGTTACTTTAGGAAAAAATTCCATAGCTTTTAGACATGTTATGGTTTTCATCAAAGTGAGGACCAAATCTTCTGTCTTATTTGTACATATAAATTATTTGGTAACCTGATTTTTATGAAGCTGAAAAGTGATAAAGTAACAAAATAAACCACGCTTTTACTTTAAAACCAAGAAATGAAACTTAGTGTGTAAAGTTGTCTTAAATCTGCATACTTTCTCTATGAATTGAGTTTCAGAGTCTAAGGTTCTTGATATTTGTCTTACCCAAATTTCTTCTGTTCTACATGAAGTTGCCTAAATTTTAAACTGACAGTGTAGAGCGACATGCAGTTTCTCACTTTCCTTTTACTTCGTGTGCCATTCACAGATGTGTACCTGGCTTCTTTTTTTTGGTGAAGTTAAGGGTAATATGTAACAATATATGTAATGAAGATGAGATGTGACAATTATTTCCATTAATAACTAGAAATGTGATTATATGAACACCTATTGCTTAATCAAGTAGGTTTTAGAGTGTCCATTAGTAAAAATGTTTATTAAATGTCAGCAGGGTATAGGAAGTAGTAGAAGACACACCACAGGGAGGCCCTCTGGCTGGAGAACTGAATTCTGACCAATCGTTCGTTTCTGGCACTGATAGAGTTTTCTCTCCCTTTTTTTAAGTTCATTTTTCCCTGACCTGACAAGTGAGTGTAAAAATTGGTCTGCAAATTTAACATTCAAGTGATTTCATGCCCCACACCTTTGTGTCTATTCTCTTTTACAAAGTAGTCATTTCTTCCTCTATTAATTACTTTTGTCAAAGAAAAATATTATACTAATTTAGTTTAAATTAACCAAAGATATTTACAAACATTTTAAATATCTTGTTGAAGAATGAGATCACAGACCCCTAAAATTCTAACTTTTCATTTGACAAGTAATGTTGAATTATTTATGTAATTTAATGGTAATGTTATTGTAATGTTTAATAGTTAAAATTTTTTATTCTTCTTTGTTTGTTACTTTTGAAAACTGTTGTATTTAAATATCCATCTTCCTCATTACAAAATTAGAATTGGTTTTACCAATTCTCCTTCAAAAGTCATGAAGTATTACATACAAACAGTTGTCATAATATCTAAGTTTTAGGATTTTTGTATAGATTTAATAAGATAATATATATAAAGATTTAACACAATTCTTGGCACTTAGAAAATTTTCAATAAATAGTAGCTATTTTTTTTAGCAAGGTAAAGGTGAGAGAAACAAGATTTTCTGATGGTTTTTTATGCAAACATTTTTCCTTCTGTGTAGACATTCAGGGCTTTATATAGTTAATTTTAAACCCATAAGATCTTATAATCAAATGCATAACAAATAAATATCTTTTAAAGCTTATGTTCATATTTTTCAATACAAAAGAAAAGTGTAGGATAAATCTATTTAACACATCACACAAGGGGTAATACCGTTGAACAACCAGGCATGCACAACACTCTCAAGTCCATCTCTAAGCAGCCCGCAAAAACCTCGGCCAAGCTCCCCCCGCCTGGCCCAGTCCTGAGGCCAGGTTCCTGCCCAGCCACCCAGCATCATGCTCAGCAAACTCCTCACTGGGAAAACAAAGCAGACTGACTCCCCACGATAAGCAGGGCCACGTAAAGCCCAGAATGGCTAGGTAATAAAAGACAGTATATAAATAGGTTGGATCAACTTGGACAGTGCTCAACAACAGTGATGGGGGGGAAGATAAGTCGCAGAACAGTGTGTATATCAGGACGACTTTTCTGTGTGTGTGTGTGTATATTATTTTTTACTGAATTTATTGGGGTGACATTGACTAATAAAATTACATAGGTTTCAGGTGTACAATTCTATAATACATCATCTGTATATTGTATTGTGTGTTCACCACCCCAAATCAAGTCTCCTTTCATCGCTGTTTATCTCCCCCCCGTACCCTCTCTTGCCTCCTCCCACCCCCTCTTTCTTTCTAGTAATCACCATGCTGTTGTCTATATCTATGAGTTTATGGTGGGGTTTTTTTGGTGGGGGAGGCTGGTTAATCCCTTCACCTTTTTCACCCAGCCCTGCAACCCCTCCCCTCTGACAGCTGTCAGTTCTCTGTATTAATAAGTCTGTTTCTATTTTGTTTTCTAGTTTATTTTGTTCATTAGATTCCAAAAACCAATACACAATACTAGGTATTGTTCATGGATATATTATATAAAATGTGAAAACATTCTGGAAGGATATACAACACAGTTGCCTTTGGGGAGGAGGTTGGGAGAGAATGGGACCAGGAATTGATGACAAATGGGAACTTAACTTTAATTTTTCAAATAAAAAAGACTCAAAGAGGGGGAAAATGCAGACAACTGCAATTGAACAACGATCAAATAATTCAAAAAAACACTTAAAATATGTAATTTATTAACAGGTTTGTTCTTGGAAATGGGTTTGTTAAGAGTAGTTAATTTATTTTATGCACTTTTCTGCATTGTTTACATTTCTAAAAATAAATGGGAGGAATATGAAAGCTAGAGGCTAGCTTACAGGTCAGCAAAAGGTGAGTGAGAGGGTTTTGGCATTATATTACCCTTGTAATATAGTTAAAACTGATACATTAATCTTTCCTTTCGGTTACACTGACAAGTGCATACTATATGTTTTCCAAAATATAGGGCCACGGTGCTAGCTTCGGACACGTATTTTTATTTAGTAAATATAGGCATCCATGATGTGCCTAGCCATATACTACCCAGGGATGGAAGACTCCAAGTTCCCCAAGGTGTACACAGAAACTGAATGTGTGACTTGCCCAGCCCTGGTATATGATTGTAAACCCTGGTGAGGACGGTGGTAAACCAGAAGGCCTCATCTAAAGCCATTTCTCTAAAATTCGCATATGTATTTAAACACGTTATGACCAAATTCCAAATTACGTGGGACTGTGAGACAGATTCTTCCACAATTGTAAATCCAATCTCCACATAGATGCTGAGGTACAGTTATGAAAAGTTTTACCTTTGCAGCTTTTCTAGTCATTGTCAGGACAAGATAAATGAAATGAATGACCCTATTCAGAATAATTGGGTGATTATTTATATGTATGAAGAAGGGGAAACAGGTTAACAGAATGTACTAAGAGCACATAACTACAGAAGTGGATAGTATGGATTTGCCTGATTTTAGTTTAACAGCTTCCTAGATGTGTTTCAATACAGGCAGATATACCGTGTGTGTTATACAAACATGTATAACAGAAGCTGAGTGGGGAAAAAAGGTTGCACAAGTGGCAGACACTCTGAGACCGTCATTCTTTATCTGTTCGAATAGTTATGCTATTTTGGTTTTTGGGAAAACGTGGGGTGCCCAAGCAGGGAAGGAGCCTCGGGTGTGGCCAGTTAACCGTTTCCCATCTGGATATCAGCCTTCGTTTTGCTTGACTCCAGAAGCCAGGAGCTCCAGAGAGGGCAGAGGGAGCTCCCTAGTGGCCAGAGCCTGTAATTCAACCCCTCCTCCCTTCCTCTTGGCCACATTGCCTGGCTGCCTGCAAAGAAACCAGCCAGAACAAGAAGCAATGCAGGGCAGGCTAGAATCTGGGAAGACAAGCTGCATCTATGGGAAAGGAGACTCGGGGCCCAAATTTTTTGCAAAATTATCAGTTGGAAAGGGAAAGTATCCATTTCCCCAGTCGTGTGTTCATTTTCCCCCCATAATTCTGCTACTTTATCATCAGTATTCAGTGGTGAGAATTCCAGACTGCTTTGTCATCTGAATTTTCCAAATGCAAATATAAGTTGATTTTGTCTGGTGGAACTGGTACTTCTGTTTTCTGATTAGGGAATTAAATTGCACTTTTGTTTCTTTAATCTATTAATCTGATGTGTTGTTTTCATTAATTCTAGAAGTGGAAAGCTAAATAACCATTTAGAAGCTGCTATTCATGAGGCCATGAGTGAACTGGACAAAATGTCTGGGACTGTAAGTTAATTTATTTTTCCATTATATTGTGTTTCTTTGAAAATAAATTGTATTACACTTTTTTGCTGAAGCTTCTAAATATTGTCAAGCAACTCACGTAGCAATGCTAAATTACTAGGCTCAAAAAAAGACTGATATTTAAAACATTAAAAATAATTTTAAAAAATAACCTAGCAGTACTAACTACGTCTTTTTCTGATGTAAGTAACTTTTGGGGTTTTTCCCCACATAGCATTCTTTTAAAATGCGAGCAGGAGAGTACTGAAGTTCAAACTGCAGCTTTCTGCATTGGACTCTGAGAAGCAATGACCATTCATCATTGTTGGCTAAATGTTCAGCAGCGTAAATTTCACTCTGTCCCTAGAATGAAAAGTGAAATTGAACAACAGGGTCAAGATCAAGAGTATATAGACCTCTCATTTCCTTTCTACTGTTACCTAAAAAAAAAAAAATTCAGCACAAAATTCTGTTATTAAATTAACTAACACTATAACCTCTGGCTTTAAAGAAACAGTGTCTACTTTTTCTTTATTAAACAGTGCATGTAATAGTGTTGAAAGTGAGTGATGTGATCATTATCCTCCAATCCCCTAATGTAAACCCTTAAAATGTAATTTGGGGAATCTCTCTAAAAATGTGAATTATCTAAAGTTATTCAGCTATGAAAGGTCATTTCTTTTACTTTTACTCGACGCTTTGTGTTAACAAGGTTATCTGTAACCCATCCAGCAGCTATGGCATGACAGATGCACGGTATAGATTCAGAGTGTCTGGATTTTATGGGCTTTAAAGATTCTGTGATCCAACCCATCCTTTCACAGATGGGTGAATTGAGGCCCTGAGATGTTAAATTTCCTGATAGAATTGCAGGAAAAGTCTACAGCAGGGATTATACATTCAGCCTTCTAGGACCAAACAATGTCAATAGGTCAGGTGCGTTAGGTAAGAGAAAAACAGCAGTGTGAGTGGACTGAGAAATGCCCACCAAGATGCACTGGCCAGGGTAGGCTGCCTACCACAGGTCAGTCTCAGTCTCAGAGACTCAACACAGTAAAGGCTCATGCAGGTCTGATTCCAACTAGCGAAGGTCTTGCTCCATACAGTTATTCAGCAGCTCAGGTTCTTTCTGTATCTAGTGTCCACTATTCCTTAGAGCCTCAAAGTGCTCCATTATATCCTTTGCATCCAGCCCATCTGCTGAGAGAAGAGAGTGTACACAGAGGTAGTCACCAGGATAGGTTTTATGAGCAAGGCCTAGATGCTCATCACTTCTGCTGATTTTCCTGGCCTGACCCAAGCATGTGGCCCTCTTAACATTGTATCATGTGCCTGCTCAGGAAGAAGGGAAAATGGGTTTGGCGAGCATCTCACTAGTGCCTGCTCAGGGCATTGGGCCTTCGTGGCCAGTGGGCAGTTGGAGTTACAGGGACTGCGGTGACCCTGAGGGTGTGCTCTGTCCAGAGGAGCGCCTTTTTCCAAGCTCTGGCAGATCTGCACTGTATGGGAAATTGCACCAATGTTGCAAGATTTCCCTATTTTTTGTGAGATGCCAAAAGTATAGAAATAAATTTTCCCTCCCTCCCTCTATCTCTTTTTAAGTTTTGACAACTGTTTTTAAAATATTCAGACATCATATGGCTAAACAAAATACCATTTCAGGCCATATTTGGCCCAAGAATGTACTAATTTACATTCTTGAATAAAGGCCTTTTTCCTCAGTTATAAAATGGTTTCAGTTATAGCTCCTTATCAGAATTAATGGTTTTTAAAAATGTATATGAAGGGGTTAGGACAAAGAGGCAGTTTGAAAAACTCATAAATGTTATTTTAAAAATTTAAATATTATTTTTGAAAAAGTTTTCTGCATTTGACCCTGAAGAGCATTGGCCTTTGCTGTTATGTAAACATTATTTTTAAAACATACAATAGAGCCAGCTTGTAGTAGATCTCAAGAGCTGATTGTTCATATCTCTTCCTAACTCTAAATTCTGTAACATCACATTGGTAGCTTGAAATTGACCACGGTAGAAGTATTTACACCCTGGAAACTGGCTCGTGCTACAATGCACTTTTGTCCCTACACATGGAGCTGGTTGTTAGGCATTTGCTATGCTGCTGCCTTGGGTCCATCCTGCCTTTCCTGGGTCTTGACTTTGCCCTCTCCTATTAGTAGTCACCATGCCACAAGGGGCACCCAGTCACCCCTTAGCACCGGCCCTCTGCCCCTCAGCACCATACCCGCTGTCTCATACATTCTCTGTGAATGCTTCCCCTCTGCTCAATCTGTTATACAGCCCTGAATCCTGCTAGTTCCTGTGTTAGTTGATAAAGATGAGAAGTATTAATTGCTCTTCCCAAACTACACAGGCTTCGATCTGCCAACAGATGGTAGTGGTGTTCTACTTTCCATCCTGACTCTTCCCACACATAAACTGCCTTGGGCTGAGGTTCTTACTATCACTGACCCTTCTTAGTAGTTGTAAAATAAGGAGGATGAGTGGGTGAAGAAAAAACATAATTGGTGTGTATTTACCCACTTTCCAGATTCTAGGGAACTCGATGATCGGGAGCTCTCTGATAGGAAAGGTCTCATTTTCATCTTTAATGGACAGCAGCAGGAGCAACTGCCCATCATGCTTTCCACCCGTGAATTTTTTCAGTTCCTCCCATACATTCCACTGTTTTGGGGGCCCAAACAGTGCTCTAAGCAGAATGTGCTCTGCTTAGAAGTTTCCAGGACCCTCCTATTCTGTAGTGACTGTGGGCACACTGAGATCTAGGGTCTTAGTAAAAATTCTGAATGCCCTGCGATAGCAGTAACTGGAAAATGAAAGCCTGAGTTTATTTCTCTACTCTGTTTCTTTATCAGAAATCATACGATATTTTCGATTTCAACCTCTGTTGTTGTTTTGTCCCGCCTCTTTATTCCCAGGTTCACCAAATCCCACAGGGAGACAGACAAATGAGACCCCCCAAACCCAAGAGGAGGAAGATCTCCAGATAACAGGGACTACTCCACCATGCACAGTGTTTATTCAAGGGACGTGCACAGACGTATCTATAGATAGGTATTGATACAGCCACTGTTATGTCGATATTTATACTCTGGCAGAGAGCTACCACCGCCACAGGGTGCTAAAAGAAACGTGATACAATATTTTTTTGGTCAGGAAAGGTAATGAATGCTGGAAAAAAACAATCAAAATCCCTGAATAATGAGAGTGATAAGTGGTCAAGAGATTACTAAGAAACTCCTTTTTCTATAATACTAAAATTGTGATTATAAGAAATAGTCCAAATGTTTCTGAAGAATTTTCAATGTTGTATATAGAAAATACAGAATTTCATGGCGATATCAGAAATGTAAATATTGTACAATATTGTCATGTACAAGCGTACCTAATGCACACTTTATCTTTTATTGTACAAAGAAATAGTGTACAAAATTCTTTGGTTTCTATGGAGTACACCTACCAGAGACTACCAGTGTAAAGTGATAAATAAAAATACAACCTAAATGCTTTTCTATGATAATGTAAAAGATGCTGTTTTTGTATTTGACAGCAGAGAAGAGGCATGATGCTGTATTCCCTGAATTATGACATGCACTGCACACCACCGAGTGTCCACTTCTATTGTCTGTTTGCAATGAACCTGGCCTGGAAGCGCTGGACTGGACTTCGGGCGTCCAGGAAATTGAAACCTTGCAGATTTCTAAAGGGATGAGGGCTCACTGGTCTAAATTAAGAATTCAGAAACTGCAACCATTTGTTGCATATTTTTTTTACCTAAGTTTTAAAGTAGAATAGGTTTTATAAAGAAATCGTAGGAGGACTATTTTACTCAGTCATTTCTGTAGGCAATGTTCAGCAGCCACCCGTGGAACTACATAGTTCATGCTGCACCACCACCGAGGCTCAGAGTTCGGTTTTTTTGCAGACAATACCTGGCAAGGTGAAGCTTTCTGGTCCCATACACGGAGGCTAAAGCCCCTCTTTGAAATCATTATCAGAAGTAAGGTTGATTGTAATTCAGTTTTTCTTTAGTAGCAGAAAGAAATATGAATCATCAAAGCAAATTTCATATATCCATTCATCAATATTACTTAAACCAGAAGTTAAGGTGGCTTACAAAATTATTAGCAATGGTAATTTTTTATCAGTATTATGTAACATATCAGATTTATTTTATTTAAAGAATTATTTATACCATTAACAGATTCTTATATATATATTAATGTGGCTAAATGTGCAGGTTAAATCTATTAACCAAATTATTTATATTATATTAAGTAAGAAAAAAATTGAAACAAATGTAGAAAGGAAATACTACATTACAAGTATACAAACCTAAAACTGTGAGCCATTGTAAAGTACAAGGTTATTAATAAGAAATGTAGCACAACATAATTTTCCGCCTTTTTTTCACAATTTTTGTAGTGGTGGTATAACCTTATCTCCCAGGCAGTTGAGCAAATTTTCAGGCCTCCAGCCTGACTTCTGTTGATGAATTGTCAAAAGAAGTCCATTATCCCTTTATCCTGATTACTACCAGCCTCCACCCCTAAATCCTTATACTCCTAGGGAGCGCTGCCTTGTCCACCTAGCCTGGGGCTCACTCAACAGCCTAAAAGATCGGGCTGCTGGGAGGCCCTGCCTAGCTGACCCTGGCCCCCAAATGCCCAATACCTCCCTCACTCCTCCTCTCATCCCGCCCCAAAATCCTCAGTCCCGTGATGTGGCAGAGTTCCAGTAACTCAGGAAAAAGGAGACCAAGGTCATTCCTCCAATTGGTTTCTTGGGGCCACAGCACAGAGCACTGCACCTGAGCTCACTGTTAAGATCAACAGCTCTTAATTCTTCCCCCAGGTCTCATGTGTCTCTGTGTCCTTCCCACTCCCACCCTCGGCCCTACCCCCAAGCCTGCTGGCATGCAGCTGGCCACCATGGCCTGGCGGCCTGCAGGCAGGCACTCTTCCTTCGGGGGTCGGTTGGTTTTGTCCTTCGTACAGTGGTGGGATGGCCTGCCCAGTCCTTTATGTAGGCACCTCCAGTAATCTCGTGTGTGGTTTAGTTGGCACATTTTTGTTACAAGTTGATGTGTTTGGTATGTTAAGACCATTAATTTTGTCCATTTTTCTGCACCAACCTGCTTTTCTACTGTTTCATTTACACAGTGGTTTTTATTCACAGAGAGGTGCCCATGTCTGTGCATTGGGGGTGGGGGGTGTGTGTGTGTATGTGTTGATATGCAGAGGTTTTCATAGCCTTTGCTTTTTTGTCCTCAGACAGTTTGTGTCGACCAAGCCTTCTTTTTTGATATTCTAAACTAACTGGGTCTGTGCTCCCCCACCTGTGTGTACTTCACATCAGTAGACCATGTAAAGTACGTCTGCGCCCATGATTTCACTGGCTGCTCACGGCTTCAGTGTGGGCACGAGGTGTTGTTTCAGTCCACACGGGCTCCCCGCCCCCGACTCTTTTACAGTTCTATGGTTTCGTGTAAGCAGTCATTGTAAATATTGTTAGCATTACAGGTCATGCAGTGCTGTAACATTTTTTTTTTAAATGTTGCACCTACTTTACAATTAAAAAATTGGTCACCATACTTGAATTTTGCCCTTAGAGCCATTTCTTTCTCTTTGTACTGAAGCCAATTAATTTTTTTAAATGAAGGCTAAGCCCTTCTACATTAATACATTTTTTATTCCCTAAAATAAACTCCCCCCCCCACCCAACATATCTGAGAACGGCAACAGACTGAAGAATTTTTGTTCCTTTAAAGAACAGAATAGTCTCCCTTGGAAAAGGAAATCTAGTTTTCTTCTGTTCCCTTAACAATCTTAGGAAGCACAAGGAGAATAGCCTATACCTTTAAGTAGTTTTCAAAGATTATTTCAAATGAATGAATATATACAGAGCAGCTCTTGTTTGATCTGTCTTATTTGTGACACTAAAAGCAATCAGGGTTTTTATTTATTTGAAGGAACACTTTTGGTTTGTACTTTTCAGTTCTACTGTGATATAAATGCTTTAAGAAGAATAGCCATCCCTTGTGATATCATGGGCCACTTTTAGTGTTTTATTTAGTCCCTGAGCTATTTGCTATGTCTGTTTGTTGTTTTGTTTTTTTTTAATTAAGCCCAACCTTCTTCTTTGAACATAACACAGTAGAATTGTGGGAGGAGTGCAGGGCAGTTCTTTTGCTTTCTGTAAGTTTTATGAAGATTCTCCACTGACTTGTCGGCTGAGGGGACTTATTCCTCATTCCAGACCAGGATAACACAGGGTGGTTAACTCTGGTAATCTGCCACTCGGTTTACAACGTTCCCTTGGAAGTCACAGGCAGTTTTGCATTGAGATTTTAAAATCTAAGACGCTTAAGATGCTGGTGACATCATTCTTTCTAAAAAAGAAAGCCAAGGATTCTAGACCTCACCGAAAATGTGATATCTCGTTTACTTTGCCCACTCATGCCCAAACGGTGTAATGCGAGACTCAGGACTGATCACTGTAGTGTATAAAGTGAGTTGTGCGTTACTTGATGCATTCGGGGCTATGAACAAATAACATCAACCAGTCAGAGCTGTAATAGAGAACTGTAATACTGAATTAGTTTCTTTTTCTTTCATTCACTCTATCACATTTGCATTAGCCAAAGAGATAAGAACATTAGTAATTCATATGTGTAAAAAATCCCCGAAGCGATTATTAAATCGGTGAGCCAAAAAGCAATAAACAAGCATGGGATATCCTGCTAACAGTGGGGAGTCTGCTATAGAAAAAATATTTAAAAAAACAGATTTTCTTAAATATAAAAGATTAATTTGTATCTACTGTAAATGTGTATTATCAGCCTTATCTGCTTTTATACACACTGTGTGTGTGCCTCAGTGACCTTTTATAAACCGGAAAAAATGGTTGATTTACTAATTTGCTATGTAAATACAAAGTTGTCTATAAATTGGAAAATTTGATGCCAGATGGCTTCACAATATACAAATGTGTTTTTGTAACATCATGCCTTTATGGATTAAGTATAAATACACTGGATTGTCTGTGTAGAAGAGTAGCAGTTTACATTTCACCTGCATTTCAAGTGAATATCTTTGTCCACATGGTTATAATCTTAAGAAAAGAAAATGACGTGAACATTTTCAATGTGGAAAACAAATATCATTTTGAATTCACCAAAATTTCTTTTACACTCAAGAGTCTTTTCAATTCCATGCTAAATGCCTTATATTGTGAGATTCCATAGAAAATTCATGAATCCAGGTCTGGGCTCTACCTAGGAAACCTCTCTACACCAAATTATTCTCTGTTTAACACAGGCTGTGCATCTTAATTTCTAAACCATAAGCAGGGAGATGACCACAGCCACCTTATTGCTTTTAACTTATTCTTTTCTGCTTTATTTCCATGCATCTGGGAAAGTACCACACAGACAAACAGGGCCTAGTTCTTGTGTATTGAGAATGTCACTCTCCACTCAGGGCCCATCAGCCTTGGCTCTGTGAACACTCTGGATGAGATCACTCTGTGTTGTGGGGGCCGTCCTGCGCATTGTAGGATGTTTGGCAGCTTCCCTGGACTCTACCCACCAGATGCCAGTAGCATCCCTTCCAAATGGTGACAATCAAAAATGAGTCCACACGTTGCCAAATGTCTCCTGGAGTGGGAGTCGGGGCTGGGCGTGGGAGACAAAGTGAGCTTTGAAAGCCACTGCCTGAACCGAATCAGTCAGGGAGCATATGTCTATGTAAAATATGGGCATGTTTTGCGTGCTGTAATCAACAGGAAACTGATTCCTAGACCAAAATCCAAAACAAAATCCATGCCAAGTGAGTGCTTCTCTATCCCTGGTTAAGGAAGTGAATACATTAGCTTTGGTTTCATTTTGAACACATTTGACACTCTGATCATAAGACCCAGCACAACCATGTTTTGAGAACTCCCAGGTAAGGCTTAGGAGAGTAACCTGGATACCATGGTTCTGAGTTTTCGGGAAGACTGATAGCCCACTTTGGGTAATGCGAGGAGGAGCTAATGACAGAGTCTTGGTCAAGATGAGGAGCTAGATTAGGGGACCCTTGTTACATACGTATTTCAACGGCTCTCTACAGCAGTCTGCTTCAGTAATGGGTAGTTATTGTGTGATCCTCTTATTTGTAAGTTTTTATAGAAGCAGGTCAATAGATCTTATAGATATCATGAATAAATTTATTCATTCAATAAATATTTATGGACTTCTACTCAATGCCACATCCTGTGTGTGGCAATGGGGATACAATAGTGAATAAGACAGACCCCATTCTCTGCCCTCATGAAGCTGCCCAAGGAGATGGCCGATGACACATGTAAGTGCAATAAAAGGTGATAGGACTGGGATGGGGAGCCCATCTATAGCGCCTGGCATAACTTAATGGGGATGGGGCTTCCGTGAGGATCAAGGAAGATGAATAGGATTAGTCAGGCAAAGGAGAGGTGCGTGGCCTAGAGCGGGGGGCGGTAAGAGAGCGTGAGTTGGGGGCAGAGAGAACAGATGTGTAAGGCTTGGAAGTAGCGGAAGTACAAGAGAAGAATACAAAGCAAGAGGAAGTTATGAAAAGAAAGGGAGCGAAGGGCAAAGTGGGGGTCTGGGCAAGTCTTGTCAAGACTTTGCACTTGAGCATCACTGTAATGGGGAGCTCTCGTAGGGATTTCAGGGGGGTGATATGGTCAGGCTTGTGTTTTAAAAATATTATTCTGACTGCAGTGTGAAGAAGAAGAATTTGAAGGGGGACAACGCTGAAAAACGTATCCATCATGTCAGGTGCAGCATTTTTAAAATGCATGTACTTCCTCAGAAACTAAAATAAAATATGGGGCCACTCTAATTCTTCTTACTGCATTTGTTGAGCAAGTTGCATCACAGTCTTGACAGATGTATGTAAATATATACGTTTAAGTTCACCTCAGTAGTCATGAAGAAATGCTTCACTTATGATTTCTGCCAGCAATATTCATTGCCTCTTTCTTTCACACAAATGAGTGTGCTATTGGCAGAGCAACAGTGTTCCTACTTTGATGATCAGAGGTTGGGAAAGTTTAAGCTCTCAAAGCCTCTTGTTAAACTAGTAGAAAGCAAGTCCCACCAACCAGAGTACACAGGTAAGTGTGGGTCAGGTATAGAACTTTGGAGTGATCACTGCACCCTGCACACAGCCACAGGGAAACAGGAGCTGGAGAGCTGGAGAGGAGGACCCAAGGTGCTGGAGGTACCAGGTGAGCACCAAGGTGATGAAAGCACAGGAAAGCGGGACCACGGGGAGTCCGGGCCCAGAACAAGGCCATCTGGCTGCGTGGACCTCTGCCCTGCAGCTGGGGAGACCACAGTGGCCTTTCATCATCCACTCCAGCCCATGATTATGCTCATGCCCTTCAAAGTACCCTGCACCACAATTAGTCACCTCCTACATTCAATGAGCTTTGAACTTGAGGGGTTTTAAAGCTAATTATTGTTTTTGTTTTTGTTTTTGTTTTAAAGCAGAGGCAATGCAATAACAGGCATTCATTTCTATGAGGCAGAGGCCACAAATAGGTCTTCCCTCCAGCACAGGGTCCTATACACAGGACATGGACCCTCTCAGGGAGACCGCCCATCACAACATTTACAAACTGGGCCCCGGAGAGGGATTGTCCGTATTCAGATCCAGGCTGTGCCACTAGCTAGTTGACTTGGGGCAAATTACTTAACCTATCTATGTTTAGCTTCACCTACAAAAGGGGATAATAATGGCACTTTCTTTGTGGGGCTGATTAACGGTTGAATGAGATAATGCAAGTAAAGCAGGCATTAGGATGTTTACCATTAACCTGAAGTAGAAAAAGTTTTAGATTAGGAAAGGGAACTGCCTGCCAGTGACCAGTGTCAGCCGTAAGGAGGAGCTGTGTCTAGAGTTGCTGTGATTCCCAAGGAAGTCTTTAAAGGCAGGGGAGTGGTTTGCCTGGCCAGGGCAGTTCTGACAAAGCAAAGTGCCCCTTGGAAACCTTTTCTCGTTCTCTGCGCCCAGCCCACAGTTTCTGGATCGACCTCCAGGGTGTTTCTTACATGAACTCTACTGTCCATAATGGCACATGCAGAAATAAACCAGCAAAATTATTTTCCAATAAAATAGCCTGCAAAATAATTTCTCCAGGAAGCCGAGGGTACGGCTGTGATAACCAGAAGAGAAGCAGAACTTCTAACCTTCAGCCTCCGGGTGAGATTGGAAAGGGTTCTTCAAATAAGGAGCTCTAGATGTGAAAATTTGAAGCAACCTAAAATCACTCAAATCAGAGTATGCAGAGTTTAGAACAGGGAAAAATGTATTTGACTTAAGAGACTAAAATTTGGGGTCCTAGTTCTTCACCTGGATGGACCCGATCACTGAAAAGATCCTGGGCCCCTGCCTCCAGGGGTGTGAATCCAGCCACTCAGTGGCTGTGTGACCTCAGGCAAATGACAACCTCCAAGCCTTTGTTTCATCCTCTGAAAAATGGGGATAAAAGAACCTACCTCAAAAATTGCTTAAGGATTAAATTTCATGAGTGATAGGCATAGAATTAAGTGCTATGCAAGTCTAGCTATTATTGTTATTACTATTAGTAATAGAGGCTGAGCCACACTTCCTTCCTTCATCCATAGATGGGAATGGTGTAGCCCTTGCATATCGTTTTTTAAAAGATTTTATGTATTTAGTTTTAGAGAAGAGAAGGGAAGGAGAAAGAAAGGGAGAGAAACATCAATGTGTGGTTGCCTCTCAAGCACCCCCTACTGGGGACCTGGCCCAAAACCCAGGCATGTGCCCTGACTGGGAATCAAACCAGCAACCTTATGCTTTGCAGGCTGGCTCTCAATCCACTGAGCCATGCCAGCCAGGGAAGATTATTATTTATTTTTTTGTTGGAAGCTTATATCTAAATACTTTCTTAGAATCTTCAGGCTGTGTAACCTTAGACACATCTTGCTAAGAGGGGGCAGAATCTGTCAAGCATAGATGGAGGGAGATGGTCTAGCTAAACACATAGCTTCCCAGCATCAGGGCCTCTTCAAGGCTTCCTGCGTTCTCAGCAACCTGGGCCACGGCGGTACACAGGGTGGGGCTAGGAGGACTGGTCGCCGAGGCTTTGGTCCCTGGACTGTGGCTGCATCCCCCAGAACATAGCTTTCTCTGCCAAGTTAATCTTTCAAAGCTTTCGGTCAGGGATGATATCCTTAGGAAATCTTCTGTGACCTTTTACAAGCTCTGTCCCCCTTTTCCAATTAAATAGGGATTATTTCGAATTGCTGGTTCTTTCAAATTTCAAAACAAGCATGGAGGGTCAGGAGCCTGTGATTTTAGCCTGACTCTGACTGTTCTGATTTATTTGGGAAAGAATGGGAAGCCAAAATTCGCAGAGCTGGAAAAGAAAGCATGCAAGAATCAGTTGGAGAAATGCACAAACTCTCTCTGGACAAGCCATCTGTCTGAGCCAGAGTCAGCAAAGACGAAGAGAGACTGTTTCCTCCCCTCTCTGCTGGCTTCCCAGCTCTTCCCATGCATCCAGGGCAATCACGGAGCAGGTGAGGAATCTCAAGAGGAGCAGGAAAGTATGTGTCTTGTGCCTTGTAGGGCAACTGGGTCAGCCCGAAGACTTCAGGCCATAGCAACTGCCCCACGGGGACCCCGTAGCTTTCTGTGCAGAAAACAAAACAAAGAGTGTAATTCCTGCCTCAAAGAGTAGCTTTGTTCTCAAGCAATGCTTTCCAAATTTCGCTGACAGAAATCCCTATCTATAAAATAATAAAATTGAGGACATACCATATACAGATATAAGCGTGTGTGTATGTGTACAAAACAGAAATTAGGAAAGGCTGAGTTGAATGGAGCAGAAATAAAAGTTTTTGACATTTCTCTCTCTCTCACCTCAGAGATTACCTCGCCTTGCGCCTGTCGTGTGTGTGCCTTCAGCTCTAGAAATCACTCTGAGTGATGAGATGCTGGGAGGCTATAGTACGTTTCTCCCACGGGCAGAGCCGGTGACAGAACCAGACCACCAAAGGAGAGACCTGGTTTTCCTTATTCAACTTTCTATGCTCAATTCAAATTAAATTGTAAACGAGACAAGAAAGGAAGGAAAGCACGCCTGAAATTCTGATAACTACTATGGAGTGTATGTTTTATATTAGGTTATGTGAAAAACCTAGATCTTTCAGTAAGTTCAAACTGTCTACCAAATACATGTCTTTAAACATGAGACAGGGTCGCTACCAGGTTCTGCCATCTGTTCCGGACAGATGCCAACCCACTGTGCGTGGGGATGACCACAGGCCCGGCATTGCCCACACCACACTTTTAGGAGTAAGCGGATCCGCCAACGGCATGGTGGGCCTGCCAGCTCACAGACCTGGGCCAGGCACCCTAATTGTGCGTGGGCATGTCACTCCATGCACTTCCAGCCTCAGAAGAATTCCGGAACTTTCTGAACAGCTAACCCAGGAAGTGTGGTTCTAGGCAGCTCATTCGTAAAGTCACGGTACTGTGGAAAAGAGCAGAACTGGGTTCTAGTCTTGGCTCTGCTGTTGCTGTGTGACCTGGGACTTTTCTGAACCTTGAGTTTTCTCATATATCTTTAGGAGCACTAATATTACCCTACCTGCCCCACGGAGTCATCATGAAGTTCACATGAATGTACAAATAAAGGTATTTTGCAAAAAAAAAAAAATCATGCAGACCATCATATGAATGAAATCAAGGTATTCAGACTCATGTGTCTGACAGACTTCAGTGGGCACGGTGGACAGGTGCTCTCACACACGTCTTCTCCTGTGCTCTGGGCCTCCTCACTGCAGTGCATCTGGGTCCTAAAGGCAGGCATCCCAAGACACACAGGGAAGAGCCAGGTGGGAGCTGTATTGCCTTCTCCAGCCTGGCCTCTGAAGGTGCACATCATCGCTTTCACCCCATTCATCTGGTCAGGAGCACAGCCCTAAAGCCAGTGCATAAGAGGGGAACTCGACTCCCTCTCTTGATGAAGTGACAGAAATGTGCACACACATTTATAACATCTATACAAGTTTTTAACAAAATTTGTGATTGGAACATATTCTCTTTGCTGGTGGAAGTATTGCTAAGATAAAAGTAATTACTAATATTTCTGGAGCACTTATCGCATGCCAGCAACAATGCTCAGCACTGTGCCTGGTGTGAGAGTTAAAGGACATACCACTCCCCATTCTATGGGACAGGTACTAGTACTTCCCCATTTATAGATCTGGAACCCAAAACTTAAAGACCTGAGGTAATTTGTCCTTGTTACCCAGGCACAAGTGGCGGCCCAGGCAGGCTGAGGGTCCGAGCACTCATCCACTAAGCCAAACTGTCCCCTCTCCTCTGGCTCTCATTTATGTATGTGAGATGAGGTTTGGGTTCATGAAATAAGTTTCTCAAAGTTACTAAGTGGATGTATAACTGTATACAGTGACACACACAAAAACATATCTGTACACTTTGTAATGACACAGAGAAAATCTCTCCTTCTTGGGAGCTGGTATATGAAGGTTTCTGGAGGGAAGAAGCGATCTTTGAGGGAAAGATGCTGTGACCGCCCCTTTGTGGAGTGAAGGGAGCCTTTCTCGCGATGCTGCAGGGCAGGAGGGGGCTTCCGCACAGAAGAAGGCGCTGTTGTGGGGGAAAGATGAAGAAAGAAGCAGTCCCCCACTCTCAACCCACCCCGTTTCCCGTAGAGGGAGCAGGAGGAGTTTTAGAAGAGGAGACTTGTCTAAAAAAGATTTCTGTCTTGTAAAGAGGTTTGCAAGAAAGACACTATGTGCCGTGCAATGTGAACTGCCCCTGTGCCTCTGAAAATTCTCCAGTGAGATTGGAAACTGTCCTGACAGTTTGGTGCAGTTGGATTCCAAGTTAGAACCAGCTCAGAGTCTGAGTTTTGTATCGAGGATGGCTCAGTATCAACCCAAGCTGCTACAGGGAGACACTCACCTCTGGGTCCTCAAATCATGCTCTCTAACAATTAGTCCATGTCTCTGACAGAGTGATTGAATCCATTAACTAGGTTCATCCCCACCAGGGGTCTCCTCCTCCTTCCCAGGAACCTGGCTCCATCTGTTCCAGGAAGAATGGACCTCCTCCATTGAGGACACTTATCATTCCTGGATACAAACCTCAGTAACACTGAATTCTGGATTGAAGGGCTGTTCACCTTGTTTTGCCTATTCTGGATACCAGCACTGTGCTAGGCAGATAGGTCCCATGCAGTCCAGAGATAATAACTATTCCTCAAGATGTCTATGAAACCAACTCCAAATACTCATTGAAACTAACTCAACATGCAGCAGTAAGAACCAGATACATTTTATTCTTTGTGCTTAACAACAAAAGACCTCAAGGGTTGTCTCTGGCCCCTTCCATCAGGGAAGGGGCAGTAGCTCCACCCATCTAACTGAAGGCATTGCTGCAGTCCAATCCAGGCCGACTTCGGGTTCCCACATTGTTCTTGCCCGGTGTCACCTGCTGCCTGTAGCCTCAGGCTCTTGGTGATGTCTCAGCCTTTGCACTTGCTCTTGCATAAAACCTAACCATTAAACAGTAAGTGTCCATTGTTTCCTACAAAATACTTCAATTTTCTCCATCAAGCTCTGAAAAATCTGGCCCTGGATTGTGGGGCTTGTAGCTGCTGTCTCTACCGCCTGCATGTTCTGACGACTGTTGTGTTTTCTGTGTGGAGGCGGAGAACTGTTCACAGCACCAAGTGGAAGAGAGGCCTTAGGCCCCATTTCATGGGAGAGTTGTCATATTCTGGTTGGAGTCATAACTTAAAACTGACCCCTTGTTGTATAGAATTATGGCTGCCATCACACTTCCTATGTAATACCTTTAAGTCTGCCCCTGTCAATGGTCCCTAACCAGTACTGTTTGATTACTTTGTGCAATACGGTATAATTTTCCCACTTGTTCACAGACCCCTTCCTATAAAAGGACTTCATTGCCATATGACTTGTGGTGTCTTCCTGGTTTCCACCCTGAGGACATCAAGCTTGGCTGTGGGCTAGTTTTGGTCAATGGATTGTAAGCAGAAGGAAGTGACAGGGCCTGTTCCGAAAAGAAGCTTTAAGAGCCACTAAGTGTTTTTGTCAGGTCTCTTGCTCTTTTCTTCCCCCACAGTTTTTATCCTGGATGAGAGTTATTCTCTCAGCCCGAGTCCCGCAGTGAAAGGGACATGTTGCCTGGAGCCGGACAGGGCTCAGTGGAGCTGCGCTGACCTGCAGGAGTCATGAAACATGAGCAAGAGAGAAAAACCTTTGCTGTTTTAGGCCAGTAGGATTTTGAGGCTATTCCTGCAGCACAATCTAGCAAAAGCTGACTAAAATGCTCACAGTGTAAATTGTACACCTGTTGTGTGGAAGCCCGTGTGGACTGTGGAATTGTGCAAGACACAGTGTCTAACTTCTAGAAGCTTATGACCTAAGACAAAGATTAGACACCCAACTATCTATTAAAGTAGCAGAAGTTGCTAAGCTGATGAGTGAAGCAAGAGGATCATAAGGATGGAAAACAAGGGGGAAGATTTTATAGAGGAGGGATAATCAGAAGGCTCAACAATACAGAGAGTTCAGGAGAAAAAAAAAACTGAGCAGACATCTGTGGATGTTTCGCGGGGACAAATAGGGCCTTCAAGAAAATGCTTTCAGGTGAGTGGGTAGAGGGGGCAGTCAGATGTAAGGGTTAATGAGGTGGAGAGGAAGCAAAGCCATCAAAAAGATACTCTTTGAACATGTTAGGAAGAGAAAGAAATCGTAGTGATAGGGGAAGTCAAAAGATTGCGGCTGTTTCACAGAACGATGCAGTAGGTATTTGGGGGTTCTGCCCTCCCCACACATCTTCCTTCTCAGAGAGTCTGCATCCCCCACCACGTGTCTGCTGAGTAAAGAGGGACTTGCTTGTCTCCATGATCCCAGCCACACATGATTGGACTGAGGGGGCACCTGATTTGAGGAGGGCCAACCCAAGTTGCCAAGGACATATCTCTTGAATGATCAAGTTCAAAAAAATGACTGGGGACATTCACACCCCTTCTCATAGGAGTCCCAAATAAAGGGGCACAGATGAAAGGAACAGATCCTTGAGCTGAAAATCAAGTAGAGGAGAATAAAGCAGCTATTACCTGGTCACAGGCATACCTAAGTCATGAGGACCCCTGGGGAAGTGGCTGGAAAGGAGAGAACAGCACAGAGAAGGAGAAAAGAGGAGAAGCCACAAGTGAGAGAGAATAACCAGCCTAGAGTGCTTCACATAGGCCAAGTGCAGGACTTAGACCTTTACATTGATTTACTCATTTATTTCATAGCAATCCTAGCTGATGGGTTACCCTCATTTTACAGAGGAAGAACCCAAGACGCAAAGAAGTTGAGCCCAAGAGGACTCACAGTGAAGCCACGACACAAACTGAATAGGCTCCTGAGGCCTCCCTTTTAGCCACATGCACCTCTGCCTCCCATTTGGGAGACGAGAGGTGCTGTCCACGGGTCTGGGCACATGTGCTTTGTTGCAGTTCCTGAGATCACCTGAGCCTACGTGAGGCATCCACAGTGGACTCGGTTCCTGGCAACTGAAAAAACCTGATCCAAATCAAACGGGGAGATTTGAGCTTTCCAAATGGGAAAGAGTGGAGATGCTAAGAAGAATGGATTGTCAATAGAGGAGGCTTGCAAGGCAGCACAAGGGGATGGACTGAGGGTGAGGGAGAGATTTTTCTTCTCCCATAGCCAGGACCATCGGGCTTAGTTTTACCATCAGTCCCCCACAGTGCCACGTGGTAAATCAGCTAACCACACTAAGAGGAGTTACACATAATCCAGTAGCTATGACCTTCCAGTGGGCTCAGCCACTGATAGAATGGCTGCAGCTGGGCCTGCATGCCTCCTCCTGCCTGAGCCTTAGTTTCTCTGTCAATAAAATGGGGATGATGGTCAGGACTGGAGAGACTTTGATGTGCCAGGACTCTGGGGAGTCTGGGGGAGTGCAGATCCCCATGATGGGGCAGCCCCTATGACAGCCAGACTGTGGGTGTTGGGTCCTGTTTCCCAGAGATGGTCTCTGAGGTGGAGATTTGAGAGCAGGAAGTGTATCCGGGAAGGCTCTCAGGGTAACACCTGAGACAAGGAAGGACAGCGGACTGAGCAGAGGGGGAAGTCGCAGCAAAGGAGGCAGCAGATTCCAAGGGGCACCCGAGCTGGGGTGCACCTGGGAGTTGTCTCAAACTGAAACACTGCGCCCCATGCAGAAGTCCTTGGGCCTAGGATGCCCTGTAAGGTGAGACCGGCTGTGGGAGCTTTGGGAGGCAACACCTCCCTGACCGGGAACTGGGCGGCTCACCCCGGCCTCTGCCGTGCGCTGGAAGGGAACCCAGCCTCTCCGGGGCCAGGTAAAGCAGGAGAGCCTGGGCTTTGGGAAAGATGGGAAGGGAGGACTGAGAGGGGCCAGGAGGAGGTTACGGAAGATTGCTGTTCGTGCTCATAGGATCTCACGCTATCCCCACTTGACCTGAGAAACTGCTGCATGTGTGTGGAAAAAGTGAAGGGATGGGCTCCTGTATCTCATCTCAGGACAAGAAGCCCAAAGAACTTAGCAAGAAGTCCAGGAGAAGCTGATGGTAATGAGGCAAGGAAGCTTGGGGGGGCCATGGAATTAGGGTTTGGGCCAAATTTAACTTACTCTCCAAAGGACAGAGAGGTCCCCCATGGGTCACATTGGACAAGAGCACTTTTTTGGCATTTGGCTGGGTTTTGAGGATTTCAGATATCCAGGAGCAAAACAGAAGGAAACTGCTCTCTACGGTATGTGTGCTCCCAGCTCCCAGCTGCTGGAAGTTACTAAGACTTTACTAGGCCTGAGTCAAGTGGCACAGGATGAGATGTGAGAGGACAAGCCCCTACCCAGAGCAGAGCATCCTCAGTTCAGGGGTTAAGGGGCTGTTATCTACTAAATCCCAAAATTCATTTGCTGAAGCCCCAATCTCATGTGACTGTATTCACAGATAAGATGTTTAATGAGGTCATAGGGGTGGGACCCTAACCCAGTAGTACTGGTGTCCTTATAAGAAGAAGTAAGGCCTGACCTCTGTAATCATTAAGCTTATGATACAACAAAAACAAAACAAATGCACTTACAGTGGGCTCCAGATTCAATGGCCAATGGGCTTCTAAGGAGAGGAAAGGACACAGAGACACAGCGGAGAAGGCCACAAGAAGATGGAAGCAGATGGGAGTGATGCGGCCACACACCAAGGAACGCCGGGAAGCTAAGGCACAGGGTTCTTTCCGAAAGCCTTCGGAGGTGCAGCGACCTGCTCACACCTTGATTTCAAACATGCAGCATCCAGAAGAAAAGAAACTTCTATTAAGACAAAAAACACACATGCCTCCCTGTTTCTGGGGCTTGTTTTCTTGCTTGTTGGCCATTGCCAATGTCATTGACCGAACTCAGCTTTTGAAGAAAATCTGTTTCACTATAATTCTTTTGATTCCAGTTGGAACTTGGATATAAAGTATGATCCAATTTAAGAAAATGTCCAACACCCAAATCAAAACTGAAAACTAGGAAGGTGAGAGTTTACTCTCTGGGCCTCCTTATCTGCAAAATGAGGCAGCTGCACTAGATTTGTGGTTTTTAAAAAAATAAATAATTTTTTTTTTAAATCCCACAGGCAGCCTTTCTTCATAAGGAAGCATAAACAAAGAAGGTACATATGAGCTGAGTGAGCTGCTTAGATAGAAGGGGAGGGGTGAGTTCCAGAATCCTGCCCACCAAGGCAGGGCTCTGCAAAGTGGGATGGAAACCATTGTACTGTCATCTCCTAAATCCTTCTCCAGCCTCCGATGGTCTAGGGTCCTCCTATGAGGAGTTAGTGTTCTCGCACTCTGAAGTGATCCTAGCCAGTCCCCTCCTCCTCACACAGCAGGGAGCAGATAAATGGAAGAAGGGAAGGGAGGACGAGGGAGCGAGGGCCCAATGCAGCACTCTCAGCTCCTTCTCCTAAAGGCATCGTTCCTCCTGGTAACACCCCCCGGGAGAGGGAGGCCTGAGTGTGGGGAGGCCAGGTGAGGCATTCCGGCTGAAGTTCCTCCACAGGAAAACAAGAAGAGTGGGCCCAAAATGACAGAGAATGTGCAAGCCTCAGATGGGAACTCCACTCCCCTCCCCAGACAAAACTGTTCCAGGCTGCGTATGTTTCATCCTTCCTCCTGACTCTTCTTGAGGGTCAGGAGGGAGTAAAAACGTTTACTTCCTTTGTCTGAAACCAGTTTGCCATGTGTGCCCTGCCCCCTCAGGGACATCCCTTGTTGCCTCTCCAGCACCTTCCACGTCTTCTTCTCTACCCACATCTCCAGGCAGCAGGCGAATGTATGGAGGGTGCCCTCCTTGCCAAAAAGATTGAAACGAAACACTGAGCAAAAACACCTTTTACCCATGTTCTCCACCACATCCGCAGGATTTTGAAAGAGCACCTATAATTGTCCTATCCATTCTTTACCTTGTATGCATCTTTAAAATATTCTTTTCTGTGTTTACATTTCTATACTCCTTGCTCTTTTCTTGACTTGCATGGCCTGATTCTCCGTTTCATCACTTATCACTGAGGCTGAGTGCAGAGGCTTGAACTTGCTGGTGCTCTGTTGCAGATGGAGAAGCCCCACTCCGAGGCCTGCATATGAGCCCTCCATTGAAACTGAGCCCACCAAGCTCACCACCAGCCCCCTTATTGTTGGATGCTGCAGCTTATCTCTCTCCCTCTGTCCCACCAGCACCTCAGCTCTGTACCCAGCTGCCCTATAACCTCTCTCCAGCTCCCTTTGTCCTCTCAGGGAAGAGCAGCTTCCAGGTCATCCTGTCAGAGGAGCTCATATAAAATGCAAATTCCACCCTTGCTGGTGTGGCTCAGTGATTGAGTGCCAGCCTGTGAATCAAAGGGTCACCAGTTCGATTTCCAGTCTAGGGCACATGTCTCAGTTGTGGGCCAGGTCCTCAGTGGGGAGGCATGCAAGAGGCAACCACACATTGTTGTTTCTCTCCTTCCCTTCTCCCTCCCTTCCCTTCTGCCTAAAAATAAATAAATAAAATCTAAAAAATAATAAATAAAATAAAATGCAACTTCCCTGGGACCACCCTACAGCTACAGGTGACAGTCCCTAGGGTGGGCCTTCAAACTGCATCTGCAATAAGCTGCCCAACCCAGGTGTTTCCCGTGCACACTGATGTCTGAGAGCCACAGGAGGTGCCTGGACTCCTGGTTCTCCTCAGTATGTGTGTGTTTGCTCTGGGTGTGTGTCTTTGCCATTCTGTATCAGATCTCTTTGCTGTCGGGGCCTCTGTCTGGCAGCCTGAGCTGGGTTTGCTTGCTCGCTGGGAATGCAGACCACAGGGAAGGTTGTGCCTCCAGGCACTTGTTGACATCGAGCTAAAAATGTAACTGTAGATGCACACAGTTTAAGATCAAGCTATTCCCACCCTCATGCATACTCTTGCCAGTCAGTTTCTTTCTTCTTTGACCTCTGGATGTCACAAACAATCCAGGTTTCTCTCATTGTAAGGGTGACAGCAGGCACCACTCTGAGGGCCTCCAAATACCAGCCAACAACCCTGCTTGACTCCAGACTGCAGGCCCCAAGAAAGCTCTCCCACCCTGGCCCTGCCTGCCAGGGGTAGGAGCTGGCAAGGATGGATGCTGGGATGCTGCCCGCTGTCAGCTGGGCTTAAGGCAGGACAGTGCCACCCTTAGGAATCCCATGGGGATTCCCTAACTCAGCAACCCAGCAGGTGATGGAAGAATGGAGAAGACTATTTCCCATTTTTAATGAGGTCAAGGACCCTCATTTCCCCCCTGGCCTTCCCAGACCCTGAAAGGAGAGGAAGATGTGCATGAATTGCAGACTTTACAGCCTGACTCTGTCCCTCTTCTTGCCAAGTGGCAGGGTAATGAGAAAGGTACATACAAGTAGTTCTAATATTTTCTATGTACCCTGGCCTCAGCCTTTGCTAATCACTCATGGTACATGGACCCCTTAACATACAGTGATGTGCCAGAGGTACTTGAAGCTGCAGTGGAGGGCGCAACTTCATAGAGCATCGGTTTCGTTCAGCTACAAGTAATTAAAAACATACATGAACACACCTATGTTATAGAGTAGAATGCACAATCCGCATGGATTTTTAAGGCCAAACAGGAGGCTTCAGAGGAAGTTGTACCATTGTGGGAAATTCTGGATCTGGGCAAAATCACCAAGGTTATGGCTTCTTCTGAGGTTGGGGCGCCTGGTGCAAACATTGCCAAAACCATGTTCTGAGTGAAGGCAATTAGGCCCAACGATGAGAACAAGTTTTAAGAAACTTTGAGGTGCTGGTTGGCTGAATAAGAACATCTGTACTTTACTCTGGGGTTTGTTCATTCATACACTCATTTATTCATTATTCATTCATTCATCCAAACATCTTTCATCAGATCTTTACTGAATGCCTATTTTAGTCCAGGTACTAGAGAAAGTGCTATGCTAATTATTTTGGAAGAGACTCATCTTAAGAGTATCAGACACAAAGAGAATGAAAGGAAAATTGTGCTTGAAAAACCAGAGTAGAGGTTCCTCATGACAGCCTAGGGGACCTTCCCCTCTACTTTCACGTGTCTGTTTCCTTAACTGTAAGGGCGGTTACAGTGAGGATGAAAAGGGAGAAATATTTTGAAATTAAAAATGCTAATAAGTGCAAATCAATCTAAATTATGAGCATAATTTATTCCTTCAATAAATATTAATCGAGCTGCTATGTATGCCAGGATTTGTGCTAGAAATGACATAGTTGGTCCCAGAAAGAGCCTGTCCACAAAGGAAGATTGGTAGAAACAACAGATATACAAATGTGATTGTCTTGAGGTGTAGATGGAAAGACCAGTTGTCTTAAAACACCAGGTGCTATGAGACTTCCGAAGGGGAGAGGCGAGGCGGTCTGCACTGTACGACCACGGGTGATGCAGTTAATCCTTATTCTCCTAAGATTTCACAATGTTTCTTTAAAATACTATAACAAGAACACAAGCTATACAGTGAAGGACTGAGAGCAAGAGGGTACGTCAACTGCCATCATTGATAAGGTCTGATCAGCTCAGACATGTGACCATGATGAGCCTGTCATGCATGCATGAGACAAGGCACTAACCCTGTCTCGGAAGCATGAACCAATCCAGGCATTACATGTGTCTGTGTGTTGTGTTGCTATAGTCGGAGATAAACGTGGGAAGACAAGGCCCACTGGATTAAGCCACCAATGGTGAGAAGAAATGGAGGTGTAAATACCTGGTGAGTCGAGGGGCTAGAATGGCAAAGGCGGAGACCAAGGAGGGCTATCACACATGTGGCCCTCACCTCCTCCCAGTTTTCCTCCATGGACTGCTCCCCAGCCAGAAGCACCTGGTAAGCCTTTGCCTTTTCTTGGCCCTAGAGGGAGCCAGAGAAAGAAGGTATATGTGAATGAGTCCATGGTCATACTTGGGAGATGACTTCATTCACACACATACCGGTCATAGCTTCAATGCCATCTCTGAGTCTGGAGGGCATATTGTCAGGAGTGCTATTAAGATAAGGGCTAGAGAACAGAGGCAGGAAATCATACTGACAGTTGGTCTGAATGGAAGGTGTATTAGCCTACTAGGGCTGCTGTAACCAAGTACCACAGACAGGGTGGCTTAAACAATAGTTTATTGTCTCACAGTCCTGGAGGCCAGAAGTTCAAGATCAAGTGTCAGCAGGGTTACTTTCTTCTGAGGCCTCTGTCCTTGGCTTGTAGATGGGCATCTTTTCCTTGAGTCCTCACATGGTCTTCCCTCTGTGCATGTCTAATCGCTCCTTATAAGGACACCGTTGATATTGGATTAGGTCCCCCCTAATGACCTTACCTCAACTTTATTACCTCTTTAAAGACCCTCCCTCCCAACACAGTCACTTTCTGTGGTGGTGGGGGATTAGACATCAACAAGTGTATTTCAGGAGAGGGCAAAATTCAGCCCATAAAAGCAGTGTTTTCTTAACTTTGTTTAAAATGAAGCAATTGGAGAAAATAGAAGCAACCAGCTTACCGAGTGGAATGTCTTAAAGGCATCATCAGGGCCTGCTGTGGAGGACGAAAAGAAAAGCACAACCTGGTCACTTCGGGTCAGAACTCCAGGAGTGACCAGCTCTTACCCCAGCCTCCCCTACAGCAGGGTGGTGCCATGGACTGAATCTTTGTGCGTGTATTGCAATTTCAACCCTCCATGTGACGGTATTAGCAGGTGGAGCCTCTGAGAAGTAATTAGGTCATGGGAGTGGAGCCCCCATGATGGGATTAGGGTTTTCTCTTATGAGAAAAGTTTGCTCTCTGTTCTTCAGCACCTGAGGACACAAGAAGAAGGTCATCTGCACACCAGGAAGAGGGCTCTCGCCAGAACTGAAACCACTAACACATTAATCTTAGACATCCAAGCTTCCGGAACTGTGAGAAATAAATATTTGTTATTTAAATCACCCAGTCGGTGGTAATGTAGAGCAGCCCAAGACAGGTGGTGAGGATTCTAGGAGTGTGATGACCCAGCCACACATGTGGAAAGGAGGAATTTCCTCAATTGCAAACTTGATCTTCAGCCCCATTACCCAGTGGGGTGGAGCTATCCGCACAAGGCAGCTGCATGGGGCCCTGCAGGGTCTGACCTCCAGAGGACAGACCATAGCTGCTGCTTCTTCTTCCCCAAGAACAAAGTCTTGCTGCCCCACTGGCCCTGGAGTAAGCCCCATTCTTTACAATGTGGTGCTACCAGGACATTATGCAGTCTGGTTTTGAGATCTCTGTCACTAAGATGGCCCAAGTGTCTGAGAGTCAATGGAGAGAAAGCTCTTGCTGATCTGGCAGCGGAGTTTTTCTGGGTCCTGACGCCAGAGGCATTTGTAGGGCTGGTAGCAGCTCTGTGCAGCTCTAATTGGGTTTGCACAAACCCAGTCATTTTGCATCCCACAGGGAAGGCTTGGAGGCGGGATCTGCTTTGATCTATTATCAAAAAAATTTTTGCATTTACATGGGAATGGCTAATACTAAAAATATTGCTCTTTTGGAGAAATTCAGATATTTAAAATGATACTGTGGTATCTTGAAACACCCCGCATTAAACAAACAAACATGAAACTCCCTGTTTCTTTCTTCACATAAACACCCAATGAAAGGTGGGCAAAACATCCAAGGTGCTTATGCAAGTTTCCCTCCACTCCTCTCATACAGGGTCCTCCGTGACCCTGTGCACCCACCTGGCCCATAGCTGCCAAAAAGCCAGGACACCTTCCTGCACAGGCCCCTGGCACAGGGCTCTGCACACGAGGGCTGGGCCTGGAACCTTTGTTTCAGAACTAAGTTTCCTCCACAGTCCACTGCAGCCCAAGGAGTGGAATTCCAGCCAAAACACTGAGTCTGAATCTAAGTATTACCCCTCAACAGCTCTAAGGGATTAACTTGGGCACACTCTTAACCTCTGAGTCTGCACTTTCTCATTTGTAAAATGGGAATATAATATATTGACCTTCCTCTACAGTGCTTTTGTGAAAATCAAATGGAGCAGCGTAGGTGGAGGTACTTGTAAACAATAAAGCATCATATATACCTTACAGAAGACATTTTCTGGTTTTGTCACCCAGCATCTTTACCTCTCCTTCTAGCAGCAGGATAATGGTTGCATTACAACCCAGTTTCCTCTGGGCAACCAAACTCATCCTACTCTTAGTCCCTGGGCTACAGGTGGACTTGACCTTTCCTTTCATTCCTTTAGACCAGTGGTCTTCAACTTACTTCACCTCATGGCACACATAAACTAATTACTAAAATTCTGCAGCACACCAAAAAATACATTTTTTGCTGATCTGATAAAAATAGGTGTAATTTTTATTATATTACAAAAAGTAATAATAATAATAATAATAAATTACTCTTTTTGTTCTAAAGTGATTTTTTTTTTAAAAATCAGGCACCTATACTTGTATATAAGGATTTCTGCTACCAAAAATTAACCAATCAGATACAACCTTATTTTGCGATGTGACCAATAAGATACAGCCCTGTGACCTGTATATTTATGGTTCAAGACAGGGCATTCACACCAGACAGCTATTGTTGTGCTGGTTGTTGTTATTTTTTTATGTGACAATCTAAGGGAAAATAGGTCCGTGCCCCTGACTAGTCAGGTATTGCATGTTTTAAACCTTCTCATGGCACATCAGTTGAAAATTGCTGCTATAGATCATCCAACAATTTTGCAAGTACCTAATACTGGAGTTAAACCCTCTCTGCTTTAAGTACCTAGAGTGGCTTCTGCATTCTACCAATGAACCCTGCCTGGTACAGATGAGATGGTTACTTGGGAACCCATTAGGACCACGGAGACAGTCAAGTCACAGAATTTTATTCAAACGGTTGAGAAAGAGAAACTAACTTTCTGATGGACTTGGAGGTTACGAGGCCGGGGCAGCTGGCAGCCCTCTTGCTGTCACAACAGAGCTTGTCTGAGAAAATTGTCAATGTGAGGGGGCCAAGCTAAGAGATGAGGGAAGCCTGAGCTTGACACTATTTGGGTAGCTTAACCAAGCCACATCGTGTGCCGCACCTACCCCTGCGCTTCCAGCTCCTTGAGCCAACGAACTTCTCCTTCTGTCTAAGACCATTGGAATGGGGCTAGTCCATCATTTGACCAAACATGATTTATCAGGAATAATGACAACCACGCGATAGAAATCGTAGGGCAGCAGGAATTGGATGGCTGTAGATTGCACATTCTCTTCCAGAGGGCCGCAGCAGAATCACTGGGGGGCATTTTACAAGATACAGGTGAACAAGTCTGGGCCTGGGCCTCTGAGGTCCCCTGAGGGACCCGTGTCAGAGTGGGGAATTCTGTCCGGTGAGGTGTCCTTACAGGCGCCACTGGAGAGTGTGGCTGCTGTGGATCAACCCACAGAGAAGGGGAAGCAAAGAGGTGCGCATTTCTTAAAAACACTTGAGTATGTGAATCCCAGTTTCAGTCCTTAACATTATTTTTTACTTAATTTTGATTTTCTTCTTTTAGGTTTGAAAAAAACCTTTGCATTAAATCACTCAGTATTGTAGCCACCAGATGAGAATACTATCAAGTGAAATACTTCAACCCAGCTTGCATAAGCTGAAGCAGCTGGGCCATTTTTTAAAAAAATTGTAATAAATAAGTGAATACATAATCAATCCCTTGAGTGCCAGCTCTCCGTTCTGTCAGCTCGCAGAGCTGTGCTTTTTCATCTCCATTCTGTGCCCCCGAAAAGAAAAGCAACGTAAGGAAAAATGTTGACAGACTGTTCTCTGTGACGTCAACCAACAAAAAAAGCTGCATGGCTGATGCTCCTTCCAGAAGGCATTTCTACTGTGGGTTTTGATGGGTGCAGATTTAGAATAACCCTTCCCTTTCTGGAACAAATGTTAACTATTTAATATTTCAAAAAATGCCAGCAAAGAGAAGGCAAACGTTTTGATGTCCACAACATGTATAAGACACAACAGTGATGGAAAGAGCCCTGTGGGGTGAAGGGAACAACCGCAGAACTAAGTAGTGATCAGGCATCTCTGAAGGGCCTGGCCAGGGCTTGGGTGGGCAAAGATGAACCACTGGTTACACTGGTTCTACTGGTTCAAGAAATTTCCTGCCTGCAGAGAAACGGGCTTGGTGAAAGAGGATAATCATGGATGGAGGATTTTATCTTTGGAATCACACAAAAGTTATTTGAAGGCAAATCTGAAGAATCAGATGAGCGGTCAAACCAGCTGACTCTAAAGCATGACTCACTCATGGGACGGCTCTGAAGTCAGTTCCCAAAGATGAGGTCTGCAAATGCTGTGAGCTTCCTAGAATGCGTGCATAACCTCCTGCGGTACCACCTTGAAGGGGCAAATCCATTTCACGCAGAGTTCCAATTTGTCTATTTTTTGTTTTTGATTTTAGGCACATATATAGTATAGGCCAAAAAAAAACCAACAATAAACCACATGATTAATTTTTGGCTGATGGAATCTTTCTCTAAGATTAATTTCCCCAAGCCCTCCCTGTGTGTGAGTATTCATTAGGCCACATAAGTATTAACATTAAATTATACTGGCTCATTGCCCCTGCCCTGGCATCCCCTGGAAGTCTCCCCACTGTGTCATTGAAGTCCTCTCCGTGTGAAAGAAGTACCTCCTGTCTCGGGACCTTCTGCCCAGCCCCTTCACTGCCGACTGCTCCCTGTGAAGCTGCTGGTGACCATTTTGGCTAGGATTTTTGGGAGCCCTGCCTTCCTCCTGAGCCCCTACCTGCCCTGCAGATATGAGGAGATGGGCCTTCATCCCAACCCTATGTTGTATGTCACCCTCTGGGCCTGGGGCTCCAAGGTCCCCACTGCAAGGAGCTCATTGGCCTGCCTGCAGCTTTTTCTAATTGCACTACCTCATCCACAGGGCAGGGGGCACAGACACCATAACATCCAGCCCCATCCCTACTCCCTGGGCTCTGCGTTGAAGTGCACATCACCCCCTCTCTTTACGCAAACATACCCCTGAGTAACTGGCTCATGACCGCACTGGACAGTGAAACCCCACCGGGCTCAGCGGCTTCTAAAACAAAGATCAGGCAAGGCCTTAAGAAGTGTCCCTCCTATCACTTCTCTCAGCTTATGGCAGAGCTGACTTCAGGCCAAAGCTTACATTTAATTAACAGAATGGGATCGAGGCAGGAGGCCACTGCTGTCCATTGAAAGGGTAGGGACAGTGCCTGCAAGGGACCGTACACGTGAGACACACATCACAGACCCAGGGAGCCAGATGTTCCACATGCCGCAAGGTCAGTGGCAAGAAAAGGACCACAGATATTGTTTACATGGGATTCTTTTAGGGAGTTAACACTGTGGGGGATGCTCATATGCTGTTTTATAAAGCTGTAATATTTTAATTATTTCACAAAAAGGAAAGTTTCTAGCTTATAGGGTTATGGGGAGAAGTAAACAAATTTCAAAATGTGAGGGGCCAAGCCCTCCTTCCTCTTCCTCACCACCCGCCCCCTTCTCCAGGAACTTCTCAGAATTGTACATTTAATTTGAATATTTGAAGAAAATAACATACTTACATTAAAACAAGCATGAATGTATCACAGAGTAAGATACAAAAATTCACATGAATTTTTAAAATAGAACAAGGGACTTAAAAGAAATTTTATCTCTTGCTCTGGGGCATGTCCTTGCTCTCGTTAGGAAAGCGTCAGCAGATGAGAAGTTCCTGTTCGGCCTTGGGGGGTCCGGGAAGCTTCCTGCCGAGGGCTGGCAGGATTGGCGTGTGTGCGGAGAAACTGCTCGGAAGGCAGCATGGGGAGGTGGGAGGAGCAAGGTTAGGTTCTCAAGCTCAGCCTCTGTATAATAATTGTTCAAGTTGCCTCTTGAATCCAGAGCCATCTGTATGCCATGGAATCCACATGCATTCCTCTATAGGTCCCCAGCAAGACCTGTATGACCTCAGGACAGTGAGCCTCAGAAAGGTAAGGAGCTTTTGGTCACACGGCCTGAATTCAAGAGCAGGCCTGTTGAATTTTGCCACCCCCTGAACCCTTTGACAATCTGTCTCTGTGTTTGACACCCTCTGCCTTCCCCATTTCCAATATGGCAAGCTCCCAGGGTCCCTGTGGCCAGGCCCACCTCTGGGAGGCCATGATGCCTTAGCCACCTGGCTGGGTCCAGGTAGCTGCCACTGGACTGATGCGGCCCAGGGCTGGCTGCTCCCACCTCACACCAGGAGAAAGTGACTCCGTGACCTTTTCAGAGGAAGGCATGACAATCAATTTCCAGTGGCTGTGGCTGACTCTGAAGAGAAATGGGTACTCTCACACCCAGAGTAGAGATGAGTCTCCCATAACCCTAACAGCCTTGTGTAGAGGAGGGAGGGTGCACATGCACCAGCTCCTGCCCCAGGGTCACACCTCCTCTCAGGACATGGAGTTCCTCCAATGCCCTTGTCTCAGGGAAAGGGACCAGCGGTTCCCATGTGTGGCACTTCATGTGCTCCCCACCCCTGGGCATTTCCACCACATCTCTCCCTGCAGCCCAGGTGAGGGTGCGCACCTGGGGACTTTAAAGGCTTCTACTCCTGCTGAGGAAGCAGGAGGACAAGGACGCTGCCTCCCCTGATGTGTGCTGTGGGGGAACAGGAAATGGCGCCAGCCTTTCTTCCCCTCAGCCTTGCTTTCTGTTTCAAGTCTGTATCTTTGAGTCATACAAAACATTTTAGAACAAACAATGAGCAACAAGTCTGTGAGGGGAATGTTCTGAATTCTAATAAGCCATTTTTCCCTGTACGGCAACAACACTGCTTGCAGGTTCCCAGTGGCTCCTGATTTGTTTACACCTGGTTCTTTTCATGTGCTGTGCTCTGGAGTGGTAGGTGTGAAGTTCCATGGGCATTTAAGAGGCCAAACAGGGTTTTGAGGGGTAATTGGGAACACACTCCTGGGAGGCCTCAACAGTAGCTACACCTGACAGGCAGCTAACCAATACTTATTTATGAATCATCAATTGTGGGCCAGGCATGGTGACAGGTGTTTGGGATGGTGTGGAGCTATGTGAACAAAATCTCAACCCTCTTTACGCTTAAAATCTAGTGGGAAAGAAAGACATTAAGCAAAAGTTTCCAATTATATTGACTATTAAGAAAGAGAAGAACAGGATGCTGTGGGCTCACATAAACTGGGCTGGGCGTGGGAGATAGAGTAAGAAGCCTTCTCTCCAAGGCAGTGGTATTTAAGCGAAGACCTAAAGGAGCCGGGGCTGCGGAAATGAGGGGGAGGGCTGGAGAGCAGAGAACTCGGCATGCACAGGGGGGCCAGCTTAGGTGGAAAGCCCTGAGGTGAGTGCACAGGTGTGCTTAAGGAACTCTGATAGCCCGGATTCCAGAGCAGAGACAACAGAGGAGGGAGGGTGTAGGGCTGGGGTGAGGGGAGTGGGTAGGCAGAGGCTGGGAGAATGTGATTGGCAGTGGGCAAAAATTGGTGGGTTCTAGAAAAGGAAAAGACACCATCAGATTTGCATTTTTAAGGGATCACTCTAGCTATTGTGGAGAGAATGGTGTTGGAAGAGGCAGGAATCAATTCAGGGAGACTGTTGGGCTATTGCACAGGTAGCAACACAAGGCCCACTGGCTGAATCTGGCTGGCACCTTGTTTTATCCGGCCCAGCGCCTTGTTTCTACCCAGCATCAGCACAGAGGTTACATTTATACAGTCCTAAAATTACATTCAGTCCTTTGAAGGCAACTGCGAGGCTAATGTGGCCCCTGGTGAAAATGAGTTGGACACCCCTGGATTACAATCATGGGGTGGGGGAGAGATGGTGAGGATTTTCACTGGGGCAGTGGCAGAGAAGGTGAAAAGGGGGGGGTTGACTCAAGAGACTGGGAAGTAATAGGGTGAAAATTCGGGGCTTGACCGCCCAGAGTGGATGCGGGAGGAAGGAGAGTCCAAGAGGACCCCTATTCTGAGGTTCCCGGCAGTTAGATATTAATTAGCTTTCGCTGAAAAACTACAGAGAAGTTCTCTGCTTTATGAGTAACCCCAGGCTCAGTTCAAGGGTACCATCCGCTGGATTTCAAGTCCCCTTAAGAAGGATGGGGGAAGTGGACACCTGGATGAAGGAGAAGCTCAGCGAGTCCATCTCTAACATGTGGGCAGAGTCAGAGTCCTCCACCGGCTGCAGGCCCTCCCCTGCTGCCTGCTCCTGTTAATGGCCTTCCTCCAGGATTCCTTATTAATAAAAATGAATTTGCAGAATTTTTGTGGTGACTGTTCTGCCAAGGAACAGTGCCACCATGTTCTCAAGGCAATCCATAACAGTAAGGGCTGGGCACAGCTTTCCTGTTGCTGACACTTGCTCTGGAGCTGCAGGTTAGTGTCACTCAAAGCAGGGTGGGCTGACCTCAGGGAGAATTGTCCGTCGGCACTGAAAATGGTGCCAGGGTACGCCAGTGTCTCCACCTTCTGACGGACCCCTCCCACCGCTGCCCTTTTTCCCCTACACTGTTACTTCCTACATCTCAAACAATGGAGGTAAATGCAGGACCATCCTCATTCCACCGTAGTCAGGGTGAGTGTTTGCTGAGCACTGTATCTGTTAGGATAGTCTAGGCTATAAAATCAAATTGGCTCCACCAATAAGAACAGGTATTAATTGTATCATGTAACAGAGTCCAGAGAGAGGGTGGGCTTCAGGGTTGTTTGCTCCAGCAGCTCAGCACTTGTATCAAGGAGTCGATTTTTTTTCTCGCTCTCTGCTCCACTGTCCAGCATGTCAGCTTCCTCCCAGGGCTAGTCTAGGATAAAGCACAGCTGATGGTGGCATCTGATCTGAGGAGAGAAGCGTTGCCTTCAGAGGCCTTCCAGAAGAGTAGGGAGGACCCTTTCAGAAGCCCTGGCACACCTCTCTTTGCATCCCATCTCCTTCCAGAACCAATCATTGATTGTAGAGAAGCCTGGGCTTGCTCAGATCAGCTGAGACTAATGAGAGGGTGGGGGTCACCTTGCCTTGAGTCACTGGGTCTGTGTGTGGAGGAATGGGTAGCTGGATGGAACTGGGGCTTCTTTTAGGAGAGACCCAGGGAGCAAGAGCTATCAGGTAGGCAACTAGCAGGGTCCGCCGCAAGTTCTGACTATGATGGGTACTACAGGGGCTGCTGGGAGAGTTGCCTACCTGTAGGCAAAAAAACAAATAAAAACATTTTTTCTATTATGGACATTTTCAAACATAAAATGTAGACAAAAGATGGAAACAAACCCTCATGTTCACATTGCCAAGCCTTAACAATGATCAGCTCAGGGACCCTTTCACCTATTTCCCTGCCTGCTTCCTTGCTCTGATTACAAAGCAAATCCCAGACCCTGTATCACCCAAAATTATTTCAGCATGGATCTTTAAAAAATGAAGACACTGTAGCCCTGGCCAGGTGGCTCATTTGGTTGGAACATCGTCCCATATACCAAAAGGTTGTAGTTTCAGTTCCCAGTCAGGACACATTATCTGGGTTTTGGGTTCTATTCCTGGTTGGGATGTGTACAGGAGGCAATTGACTGATGTTTCTCCCTCACATCAGTCTGTCTCTCTGTCTGTCTGTCTCTATCTCCCTCCCCTCCTCCCTCCCGCCCTTCCTCCCTTCTCTCTCTGTCTAAAATCAGTAAAACATATTCTAAGGTGAGGATTAAAAAACAAACAAAAAAGGACACTTTAAAAACCAGACTATATCATTATTATCTCACTTAAAAATTAGTTAATAGTAATTCCTTGACATCATCAAGTTATCTAATCAGTGTTCAAATTTCCTATTGTCTTATATGTGATCAACATTCTTTCAGTTTACACAAAAGGAAGTTCTTAGACATCAGCCAATGTTTTATCTTACAAGATAAGGAGGCTGCAATCTACAGAGATTAAATAACTTACCCCAAAACCCTCAGATTTTACTGTTGATAATTTTATCCTGCCTTTTTTCATGTGTATTTGAGGCAGGTGATTGCATAGTGAAAGACCCAATGATTCACCCATTCATTTAGCAAATATTGGTTGAACATTAGCTATGTGCCAGGTACGTAATGAGGCCAGTGCAATCAACAGCACTTGGATCTATAATCAGAAGAACTGAGCTTTGACTCTTAGGGCTTTTGCCTATGATATAGGGCAAGTCTCCCCACCTCTTTGTCATGGTACCTGAAATCCTCAGGAGAGGTGCTCTCAATTAGGAACTTGTCTTGGGAGGTCCTTATGAATATTTACAATATTACTACAGTAAACAGCTGTTCTTTTAGGCTGCTCACATTGAACTCTCTTCCTATTTAGGAGGAATCCTAAAATAGGAAAACAGTTTCCATATTTCACTACAGAAGTGAAACTTATGGATGGCCTTTTCCCCACCTCCAGAAAGCTGGCAAGAATCCCAGGACCTGGTGCTCCAACCAAATATTGCAGCCCAGGACTGTCTGTCTTAAAGAAGTGGCACAAAGGCGCAGGTTGCTGTGGAGATGACCCACAGGTGCTGTAGCCAAGTCAACTCCAAGGGAGCAGTGCCAAGTGTCCAGTCACCAGAGGTGGTGATAGACAAGACGTTACCTCTGCCCACACTGTGAGCAACTGCCTGTTCTTTCATTAAGTAAGCTTTCTGCTTAAGCGCCTAGGGTCACTTCCTGCTCTGTGCTCCATGCAACCAAAGGCTCTGACTAAGAGAGTCAGTTGAGAATATGAGGTCTGTGCAGAAGGTATCCAGCCATGTAATATGAAAAAGAGACATTTATTGAAGAAGATACAAGAAACATTGTACATAGGACAATGACACCTCAGTCTCCCTCAAAATAGGCACCCTGGGACCCCACACAGTTCTCCCAATTGCCATCAGCTGCCCCATCATATTTTCCTGAATCTCACTGATGGTCTGAAATCTCTTCTTTTTCAAAGATGATTTTAGTTTTGGGAAAAGCCAGAAGTCACAGAGTGTCAGATCTGGGCTACAGGGGGGCTGAGTCACGTGGGTGATTTGATATTTTGCCAAAAAACTCTGTACAAGGTGTGGTGAATGAACAGGTACATTGCCCATAGCTGCACCTTCTGAATCATCCAAATAATTTCCATGGAGGAATGTTCAAGCTTAATGCAAAATGTGATGCAGATTCCAAGCTCTGCTCACTCAGTCATTTTGAATGTGACAGCCACCCAGTACCCATGCTCACTCAACAGTATCTGCCACCCCCACTGACTAGTACAGTGAAGTCATCATTGTTCACACATGTGCATTCCAGTCCACTCTCCTTGGCTACCAGGTTACATCTGTGTTGTGTAAACTGTTCTTGTTATATTAACAATAACTGGACTTTTTCCAGACAGACCTTGTAAGAGTCTATAAACACATTCAGTTTTTTGCAACATTGTTTTCTGATTGACTTATCAAATTAAACATTTGCCATCTATCAGGAAATCAAAATGGAGCACAGGGTGGGGACATTTTGATGGGCACTGCCAGGGAACATGAGAGGTTCAGAACCTACTGTAAGAACCTCAGTCCAGTGTCGTGGCTTCAGATTCTGGGTGCCTACAGGCTGTGGGGAACCACCACCTCCTTTCCAAATCTGCTGAAGGATGACACAGAAGAGCAGGTCTGTGTTTTACAAAGATACGTACAGAAGGAAGCGAGATATGGCTCACTGGAACCCCAGATGGAGAAACCTGCTCCTCCCACACCAACTCATTACTTCTTGACTTGAACTATGGCTGAACACCCTCGGAGAGAGAGGAGTGGGATGGTAGTGAAGATTCTAACGGCTCGCGGAGAATGGTGTTCCTCTCTGAGCCTGAGAGAGCTGGGAGGACCTGTGCTGTGGCTACTCCCCAGTATGAGGTAGGGGTAGGCCATGTCTGGCCAAGCTCTGGGCTCAGCTCCCCTAGCAAACAGCTCTGCTCCTCCAGAAAGTCCTGCTCTCCCCCTAGCTGGGGTGTCTGTCAGGCTGGTCTTGGGTCTATGGCTCAAGGAACCTGGCTCAAAATGCCTCAGCTGTGGGCTCCTCCCATGGGCTCTTTCACCTTTTACACCAAGATGAAGCAAGACCACCAGCTTGTTAGAAAGAACACACACTGCCCGTCTAGCCTCATGCAGGAAGTTGCTTAATGAACTCCAGAATAATCACTTGCAAAACCAAGACTTCCTACATTGAATCTGTGGTTTCCTGTCCTTCAGAACGTGCTTTCTTCCCTCCCTTCCTGTGTCTTTCACTGCCCATGTGTCTTCCTGGGCTCAGGTGCCCCCTCCTTCCTTCGACCTCCTCCCTCCTTATTCTTGCCACACTTTCTTTTTGCTTCACTCTGCTCTGTCAGACTTCTTGTCTTCCTAACCCATGCCCTTATGTTCATGATTGCTTGCTTTCTGAAAATATTTCCATTTGCAAGGGAGTTTTGTGGTCATCCTGGCTCTCTCTTCTGCAGAACTGTCAGCTCTGAGGGTACCCCTGTCTTTGGCCATCACCCCATTTCTCCCCAATCCAATGCTGTTATGGTAGGATCATGTTTCTCTAAAAAAAGATAGGTGTATCCCCAGTACCTCAAAATGTGATGTTATTTGGAAATAAAGTCATTGCAGATACAATTAGTTAAGATGAGGTTGTACTAATGCAGGATGGGTCCCTACTTATAAGGACCCAATCCAAGATGACTGGTGTCCTTGTAGGATGACAACCATGTGAAGACACAGACTTAGGAGAATTCCATGTGATGACAAAGGCAGAGGTTGGAGAAATGCAGCCACAAGCTGGGTCACATCAAAGATGGCCAGCAACCACCAGAAGTTAGGAAGAGGCAAAGAAGGATTCTGCTACAGGTTGCTGAGGGAGCATGACCCTGCTGACACCTTGACTTTGGACTTCCAACCTCCAGAACTGTGAGGCAATAAATGCTGTTGTTCTGAGCCATCCAGTTTGTGGCACTTTTTTATGGTAACCCTAGGAAAACTAATACATATGCGATCAAGCAGATTCCAGGAACTATGTCTAAGAGCCTCTTCTACCACCAACAGAGCTTTCCAAGTTGCCAATTTCTATAGGAAAATCTTCTTCTTTGTGCTCTTAAGGGTGATGTTTCCATATGTGAAAGAGCTCTATTGAGGCTTGAACTCTGTGACCCACAAAATTTGTGGTGATTTATTGACCCTCACTGTCCACATTGATTTTCCCCACCCTACACCAGGAGCTTTTCCATCACACTCAATCACCTCCTAGCACATAATATAATGCTATTATTGATTATGTATATTGTTTAATGCCTGCCTTCCCCCTACTAGACCGTAAGGTCCATGAGGTGAGGGGTCTGTTTTGCTCACTGGCACATAGAAGACAATAGTCTTTTCTTGATTAACAGCAGGAGCAAAACCTTTCCACCCCTGCCTGCATGGAGGGGCTGGAACTCTTCTGCAGGGGATGGCAGGTGGGGGGTTGGTATCTAGGGGGCACAGTGGCAATGCTAGGAACTATGAATACCATAGTCAAGTGAAAGGGAATGAAAAGAAGGTTATTTTTCATATTTCTGAAGAATTCAAGTGAGAGATACAGCAAAGGCATGGCCTACCCTGGTTCTTTTCCATCTTGTGATCTCAAGTTCTCTGCCACTTAAAGACCTCTCAATCCTTGACTCTTGCTGTGATCCCAGGTGGTAGACAGAGCCTACCCTGGTGGTTGCCATCTAGCACTCAAGCACTGGGCCCCCAAGGGCCACATTGGCCTGTGCAACCTAAGGATCTGATAGCACCAGAGTCGAATGGGGAGGCTGAGCAAGTGCGCTGGAGAAGCCCTGGAGAAGCCACAACTTGCATGTTTGGAGGCCAAGGTTTATCTCACAAGCTCTGGGCTTGAGTACTGCATGTGCGATACAGCTTTACTGCCAATGGAATCCTACTCCAGCACGGCACAGTACCAGACCTGGTTGTAAGGCAGGTGAGGGAAATACCAACACAAATAACCCAGACTCTGTGCTCTGAAGTAGGTGAAGGCCTATCAGGTTGGGAAGCTAAGACTTATCCACAGAAACACAGTAACAGCTCCAATGCAGAAATAGGTGCCAAGGGACTGGTCAGCTTGGGATGCCTATAGAAAGGGCTTAGAGTTCAGAGAAAGATGTCAACATTGGTGAAGGGAGAGAATGGTTAGTAGATGTCAAAAGACCTAGAACTAGGCCTTGAAGGAAGAGGAGGAGTGGAAGGGCATCTCACAGGTGACTTAGACACCGGCCTACATTGTCCACGGCGTTATGGATGAGACGAGATACATTCACATGAACTACCGAGTCCTGTGGAGGAAATGGGATGGCATGGCCACTCTCTCAAGAGGAGAGTGCCCCAACCCTTGCCTTGACAGGCTTTTATTGGCTTTCAATTTGCATGGGAATACAGGTAAAGCTCATTAGTCATTGTCAGGATCAAACAATAGTAAGGATCAAACAATAGATAGCACACAAAGAACTATAAGGGCTTATTCTGAGTCAAGGTCTGTTAGCTAAAGGGCTACAAAACTTTGGGAAACAAACTCATTTCCTGCTCTTACCCTTATCATTTAATTGAGAGCATTCTTAGCAAAGCAGATTTCATGGGATTTTATATATTCTTTCTTAGGCCTGATCACCCAGGGAACCTGCCCCTTCCAGCACAGGGCTCCACTGCCCTCTGTCATTGTTTCAGGCTTAAGTCAGGCAGGGGAAGTAAGGCAGCCAATAGATTAGGAGACTTCTTGCAGACAGAATGAGGACTCAGGCTATGTCAAAGCTGAAGGGTGAGGGTCCATCACTTCTTTTTGCTATAGCCCCCAAGTCCTTCCCTGGGGGTTCCTTGTGATCGTGCCTGTCTTAGGTCCTCCCTCCCTGAGGAATCTTACCATTGTTGGCTAACCAGTCAAGCATTAGGGGCCAGGCAGGGTGAAGTAAAAAGAGCAGAGCTGGTCTCCCTGCCAGGGAGATAAGCTTTGTCTCTTTAGTGGCTTATGATCCAAAGGTTACTCACTCAGCCTTAGCCGTAGGGGGGTTACAGCTCCTGAAACCAGGCAGGGTGGTTCCTAACACACAGGGGTTCAATGTAAGCAGAATTGAGAGCTTGGGGATGGGAATACATTTAAAAGACATTCAGCCCCTGACTATGCATGAACAGAGAGTGCATGGGGCAAGTAATAATTCCAGGGCAGACGGTACCAAGGTGGACAAGAACAAATGTGTCCTGAGACTGAGAGGCATGCAGACAGAGACATCCCAGTTAAAGAGGGAACTACCAGCCTTTTTCTATTTGGATAAACAGAACCCTGCTAGTTTGGTAATGGGTATTTCAAAGAAAATACAGTGACAGAGCTAGTATAGCATCAGCCAACTTATTAAACTACTAGAAGGTGGTCTTTGGCAGTGTTGGACCAGAAATACTATTCCCTTGAGGAATTGGCATCATCAGCTGCAGACATAGCAGCCTCTTATGTTTTGGCTGGTTTGTCCTAGTTTCATGTCTGGCATCTGCAGGGTGAGATAAGCTATGTAGGTAGTGGACTAAGGAGAACCCCACTGAAAGCATGCCTCAGTACACCTTCTCACATGGCCTTTTGGGAAAAGAACATTGTAAGTTCAATGAAGGGGGTGTGATGGGGGAAGAAAACCAGCAGCATGTGAATTATCTTGTGGCAGTGTTAATATGGAATCCATTTCCAAGGAGAGATTAGCATGTGCCACCAAGGTTAACATGATGAAATAAATGGCAACAAGTCTTAAAAGCTATTAAACCAACTGTGTTCATCGTAGGTGATGGCTTTTCTTTATAATAACAATTACAGGCAAATGGAGACCATGCTGTCAAAGTTATTAATTGACATTTTGGAAGTCTCCCCATGGCAGAAAATTAGAGAAAATACATTGCTGGCCTAAGCTTTGTTCACTGAAGAACATGAAGATGGCATTCCTTTTGGCAAATGAAGTCCTTTTATTTTCCTGGACTTAACTCATCCATCTTCATCTTCAGTTCAACTTGTTCAGTGGCTGTGTCTCACTGGGTCCCTTTTTCTTTCCCCTGGGACAGGCTCCACTCAGACACTCGCTTAATCATTGGGTGTTTAATTGCTACCACTTTTGCCACTTCCTGGCAGACTCAGGCTCTCCTGTGCGAGGAAGTGGGCCAAATGTCATCCATCTTCTTGGCCGTCCATGTCTTCTATGACTCTGCAAGTAAACAGAAGTGGAGTTTTTAAATGGGGAGCAGGGTGAGGTGGGAGGGCCTGTGTGCTAACCCCTATCTGAAGATGCGCATGGAGTAGACTGCTTAGCGCAGCGCCTGCTGTGAAGCGGCAGTCCGTACCTACCACCTTCCTGAGAAGACCAAAAATAGCAACGGCGCAAGGGAATACAGCGGAGATGCATCCTACACAGATGCAGACTTAAAAAATTCAACTACAAACTGCTGGGCCAGGAGAGGAGGCAGGGGGAGACTTTTAAATGGCCATTTAAATGCTCTCTATGCTTCTGCCCATGAGCCCCCTTAGTGGCCATTTGTGTGGATGGGAGGGAGACGTGAAAGGTAGCCCTCACCTCTGTTCTGCCCTCATGTGGGGTCTCAGTTCCTGCCTCTCACAATTTGAGACCCCACATACTAAGTATGATTCCTGACTTTAAAAAATATATACTTTTTGTACAATAGAGTTCTTAGATACAGGCCAACTACACATCTAGTATTTGACCAAAAAAGCATTAGTTTATCTTGAGTTGGCCAGAAGAAAAAACAGATTCCACGTTGGACATTTTGAGCAGTGGTCTCTGATGTGGCACATAAACATCACCCTGGGAGATGTAGTCAGAGGCCGATTTCAGAGAATTTGAAGACTAATTTTGACTCCTTGCAATTGTTATCTCAAGAGCAACCCCTAGGTCAGACATAACAGCACCTTACAGAGGAGGACACTCTGACCAGCTCTTAGTAAACTTAGACTATGGTCCACTCTAATGTGCTGAGTCAGCTCCTCTCAGCCCTGCACCCTCTATTCTAGTGACCTGTGGTTCTCCAAGCCCGTCTCTGTTGTATATTACATCCGAAGTAATTAGAAGGAGAGGGAGAAGGGGGTGATGGAAAGGAGGGAAGTACTGGAGCAGAATCAGCTGGGGAAAAGGAACTAACCTTGCCTTGCTGACTGTTCCCAACCCTGGAAGAAAGCTGCACTACATTTGGCCCTTTCCACTCAGAACAGACTTAAAAAGTCCAGACAAGAGAAGTGAGCTTCTGTGAAAGAAACCTGGGCAGTAGTTCCAACTTAGTGATGAACAAGCCTTGGAGGGCAGGCCAGAGGCCAGTGGCAGTGATGCTGATAGGGCTGCCCTGCCTCCTCTCCAGAAGCACAGGAAACTGTCCTCATGAACTCTTTGGCAGGTTCCAGTGGAAACTTCAGCAGCAGCAGCAGCAGCAGCAGCAGCAGGTAACTAACTGGTGCCAAGCCCCGTTTCTGTCTTCCTATGGCAGCTGTCTTCAACCTGGGGCTCAAGTACACCTAAGGGTCTACTGATTTTTCATTCATGAAATATCCATGACTGATCTGAAGAGAATCCACTTCCAGAGTCTTAAATTCCAAGAACAGATTTCTAAAATCATCTCGTAAAAATTCCCATGTGCCCCTCACCCATCATAATCTCAACATGGAGCTTTTCTCTGGGGTGTAAAAACTTCCACAAGTAAAAAAAAGGGGGGGGGAGGGAGATTGATGTATTGGTTTCCCGAGAGCTTCTTTAATGATTCATCAAGGCATCACTGCTCCTCAGGGCTTCCTGTCTTTCCCTGTCTTGTACATATTTCTGTTCAGGGTAAAGGTGGCCCACGTGGAGATACTCTAAATTTAGAACAACCAAAGCAGGATAGATTAGTGATGCTAGAATTTTTACAGGATTTCTTTCAAATTCAGTCTGCATTATTCAGCAATTAAACCTATCTTATCAAACTATGTCATGAAATATTTATTCTGATTATAGTTCTTATAAAATGTTTAATCTTTTATAACTCCTACAAAAACAAACTTTTAAACTAAAGATGAAGCAAGTAGATGTCAACTTATATTTTTTTCATGGGGGTATGTATTTCTTTAAAGTTGTTTTAGGAGGCATATGTGTAAAAATGTTTGGAGACCATTGACCCAAGGAATCTCAGACCCTACACTGTGGTCCCCTCCCACTCACGTGCACCCCTTCAGTCTTCCAGTGCTGGGCTGCTGGTATGATGTTACCAGCCATGTGTGGTTAGTGAGGACTTGACATGTGGCTAGTATGATTAAGGAATTCAATTTAAATTTATTTTAATTTTACTTCCAAAAAACGACATGTGGCTAGTGGCTACTACATTTGACAGTGCAGACACAGGATGTTTACATCATCATAGGAAGGTCTATTGAACAGTGCTGGTCTAGAGTCTCCTGGTAACCATCACAGCCTCTGGGAGCAAGTGAAGCTCCAGGAAAAGCTGTGACTTAGTAAAAACATTTAATTTTTTGAAAAGGTACTTCAAGTACAGGATGCAAAATTCAAAAGATGCAACATGGCTTATAGGGTGAAGTTAGTATCTTTTCTACTTTTGTCCCCAGTTTTTCCCGTACCAGTTTCTTGTGATTCCTTCCAAAGGCATTCTACTCACATGCAAGCGTAAGTGTATGCATCTCTATGGCAGTTTTAAAAAGTAGCCGCAAATATTCTTTGACATTCCTCCGACTGAGAGGTGAGGTTTATGCCCCTTCTCCCTGAGTTTGGGTGAGCTTGTGACTACTTCAACTATGATAATTGGACACATAATGTGACTGACTGCCCATTCAAGGTCCAAAAGGCCATACAGCTTCCACTTTTGCTGGAACACTCATTCTTAGCATCCTGAGCTGCAGTGTGAGAATTTCAGCTATTCTATGACCACCATGCTAGAGAGACCACATGCAAGCATATAGGCCTGACACTCCCTCCAGTGTATTATTTATTTCAGATATTGCATTCTGTATTTCTGACCAGTTATTTTTTTATGATTTCCATGTCTTTTTTCATGCTGTTGAGTGACTTTATAATCATTACTATAAACTATCTGATAAATTGCTTGCCTCCATTTCATCTAGCTCTTAGTCCGGAGAATTCTCTTGTTATTTCATTTGGGGTCTGTTTATTCGTCTTCTCATTTTTGCTGCTTCTTTGTATTTTTTCAATGTATTAGGTAGATTTGCAAAGAGTCTGGTGTAGGCCTTTGTCAGATGCTGCTTGTGACTGGCCCTGGTCAATCTGTTTGAAGCTATCAGTGATCCACAGCATGTGGCTCCCTCTGCTTGGCCTGTCTGTATGCAGAAAAGAACCAGGCTGCTCACCAAGGCCAGTTTTTATCAGCACTGAGTCTGGGGAAGAGTCAGATCGATCTCAAAGAGCTCCCACAGATCTGCCTTAGTCGTAAACTAATCAATGATATAACCTCAAGCTATAATAAGTAGCCTGGCTTAAGCTCCCCAGAATGGGGCAGAGTAATTCTTGCAGGCAGGACTACTGCTTCCCCTCAGGCTGATGCCATTCAGAGAGGAGTGCTCTGCCTGAGAAAGGGTGGCCTCTGCAGTATGGGGAACGACTCAGCACACTCAGCACACAAATCCTGGTGGCTGCTCCTTCAGTTCTCTCCCCAGAGCCACCAACCCCAGACTCTCGTCATGTGTCTCTAATCCACTCTGCCCTCCCTCTTCCTGCACCCAGGGTAAGTGGCTGCATATGAAATTTTGTGTGTTGACCCTTTAAGAGGCTCTCTGAGTCTCCAGCCATCTCTCCCTTGCAGAGAGAAACCCTGCTGCTTTTCACAACTGGATGTCATCTGGGTTCCTTTCTGGCTCTGTTGCTATAGGCTGGAGAGCCCAGCTTGGGGTTTCTAACCCACAGTTCTCAAGGGGAACCCCCTGGCCACTGAAATATCCCTCTGAAACTTCACCTGCCACCTGTGGGAGCCCAGCCAGCCTCTTGCACCTCCTCTGCACTCCCTACAAGTCTCGTTGTGGTGAAGAGTGGTTTCTTCTGTCTGTCCATGGTTATAGACTCCTCTCCAGCTAGCGTTCCATTGGTTATTAAGGATGATATCTCTACAATTTAGTTGTAATTCCAGGTTGGTCCTGGGAGAAGGTTAGTGTAGTTTCCACTTACTCCTCTATCATCTTGGATCTGACTTGACACTCCCAACTAATTCATACTTTAGCCACAAAAGCCAAGGTGCCAGGCTCAAGAGTGAAAAACCATCTTGGGTTGGATTACTGTGACTCATGAGAGGAGATTTGCAATTCAATTGGAAAGTTTGGTAAAAACTTAGTAACAGACACTTTTTAAAAAAGCAATGAAAAATTAAGTCATTAATAACCCCAAGAAAAACAAAGTTGACCCATAAAAGAATATCATCCTACATGGTTCAGCTATGAGTACTTAAGTCACAGTAATGCAAACTCTGAATATTGATTTAGCCAAAAATGGTGATATAACTATCACCATTTTGGAAGGAGGGGAAATGTGCATGAAGAGAGTGCAGAAAAGCAATGCAAAGTGTTTAAAATTGCCCTGGCCAGGTGGCTCAGTTGGTCGGAGCATTATCCTGTACACAAAAAGGTGTGGATTTGATCCCTGGTCAGGGCACATATCTAGATTGCAGGTTTGATACCTGGTCGGGGCGTGTATGGGAGGCAACCAATCAATGTTTCTCTCTCTCTCTCCCCCTGCCTCAGGTGAGTATTAACAAATAAAAAATAAAAATAAATGAAAGTGTATCATTGAAGAAGCTAAAAATAGCTGCATTATTTAGAAGTACAGATACAAATTACAGAAGAAACAGCTGAGAGATACTAATGCATCTGTATGCCAATGGGAATGATCCAATAGAGAGGCAGACGCTGACGGGGAATGATAGAATGAACAGGGAGAGTCCACTTGGAACACCAGTGGATGGGTTGCCTTTGATGGGCTGCAGACACAACTGACCAGAGGGGAAGAGAAGAGGACAACAGCTTAAATGTGTAGATTTAAGGTGGAAAAATGAGGGAGTTCATATTTGATAGCTTCTCTTTTTTCAATGAAATATGAAGAGTTCATTTACTCAGAGTAAGAAGAAGGAAGGATTGTGAGAATTTTAAAGATTAAAAATATATGAAAAATGGCCTCTAGAAATATGAATGCTGGTTTACAAGAAAAACACAGTAATGTTGCCTAAGCAGTTTTCAGTACTGCTTTGAGGTCTGCGATCATGAACTTAGAGTGAAAGCAGTCTACTTACATGGCTTTTCCATAGTAATATTAAGTTGCTTGAAGAAAGGCATGGAGAAATGGATGGTTGGATCCAATTAGTGTTTTGTAGGTTCTATACTAGAAGATTAGGGGATTTGAGAATGAGAGTTTTTGAAGGGAGTGTATGCTGTGATGGATCATGTACCCTACGCTGCACAAAAAGAAAGCACTGGCAGTGACTGATGGACAGTAAAAAGTGATGGAGCCAATGGAAAGGAGATCTGCACAGAAATGAAGAATTGTTGCAGTGGACACTTAAGCAAGTGCATTAAGGAGAGGAAGATGTGGAAGATAGTAGCATCAGGCTTGCAGAGACCTGACAATTTCTGGTGGTGACAAGGTTCAAATGATGACCTTGAGGAGGAATGGAGGAAGAAATGGTCATTAGAGATGAGAAGGTCAAGGCAACTGAGAAGTCAGGGTACTGGATGGGGCATCAATGTGGTCAACTTCACGGTGATTGACAAAAGGGGTAATGCAGAGCAGAAGATGGAGCTCCAGCCCTCAGTGAATGAGGACATGGGATCCAGGGGGAGTCAGGCAGCAGGAGCTTCTTACAAGGGAATAGGAATTAGGGCCTGGGAGCAAAGTGGAGAACAAGCAGGCACCAAAGGTACCTCCTGGCCTTGAAGTTCATGAACTTTAAAACAGGCTGTGCCAGAAAGAGCTGCAGGAACACAGTGTTCTTGGGGCTAGCCAGGCTCTAAGGCAAGGAGGAGGAGGAAAGGCTCTTACAGCCTGAGGATGTTTCAGAATTTTTTATTAGACAAGGTGAGGGTGCAGGAAGATTCCAGAAGATACAATGGGAATGTTTGGGAGGAAATGGAGGGCAAATGAAAACTGGGTCAAATCAGAAGGTGGTAAAGCAGGAAAGAGATGCATGTCCAGGTGATAAATGGATGACTGGAAAAGTCTACTCTTCTGGTGATGACAGAGGAAAATGAAAATCTGGTCATGTAAGTTCCCTGCTTAAAACCCTCCAATGCCGTTTCATCACATAGAACATAACTGAACTCCTGATAAGACCCCACAAGGCTCTATATCAGTGGTCCTCAAATTGTGGTTCCTAGACCAGCAGCATCACCTGAACTCGTCAGAAATGCAAATTCTTGTGTCCCACCTCAGTGCTGCTGATTCAGAGAGTCTGGGGGTAGGACCCAGGAATCTGTCTAAGCAGCCCTACTCTCCGTGATTCTGATGCACACTAAGTTCGAGTACCCGTTGCCCTTCTCTTCCTCTGTGACCTCGGAGTTTCCTAATTTATTACACTTTAGCCTCTCTGGCCTTCTTTCTTTCTGTTCCCAAGATTGTACTCTTCTCAGGGCCTTTGTTCTAGATGTGTCATCTGCCGGCAATGTTCCTGCCCCAGATGGCCTTGTGGCCCCCGTCTCTCACAGCGCGGGCATCTGTGCGGACAGACACTCCCTGAGCATTGCAAGAGCACTCAATTTGAGGAGCAAAGTCTTAGACTGAGCCCTTGGGTCTGTCTCTTTTGTTCTCAAATGCTTGATCACTTGGTGGCTTCCAGGCAATCTCCTGAACATCCATTGACATGATATCTATGATGATTCTATTTGAAATATTTCTGGCCAGGAACAGTAGTTTCCCAAAACCAGCTATTCTGGGCAAGGAGAGATGTTTGAGGTCTTTTCAAAGATAACAGAATAATGAGAAGAATCTTACTAAGAAGCTATTGCTTTTAAAGGAGCCACTTTTTGCTGAGGAAAAATTCAGTAGAAGCAAACTTCCACTTTTTCCAGATTAATGAAGAAATAAGAGTCTAGATAATTGTTATCTGTGGCAAATTTGCTAACTATAAGGTAAGGGGCTGTTTAAATCTGTTCCCAGCCAAATCACTTGCTAGGCCAACACGAAACAGCTGAGGGTTCAGTGTATATTTGGCCTCTTCTCCTCCCTGCTTATATGCTATGGGGCAGCAATTAGCTGGGGAAGTGGCAGAAGGAAGGATGGGGACATTATCTGAAAACTCAGATAACAAACGCTGCGATTGAAAACCGCGAGCATCAGATAAGCATTTCTCAGAATATGTCACTAAGACATGACCATTTACCTGCATGAAGAGTTCTTTGATCAAAGAAAAGTTTAGACAATGCTGGATTATGTAGACACAAATTAGGATCCTTAGCTGCAGGGCTCCTCAGAGGCATCGGTGCGCTAACTCACTTATGACTTTCCAGAGCTTTCTGTACACAGCATTGTCTCAGACTACCCTGTAGAACCAGTGTTCCATGGAGTGAACCTTGGGCAAGTTTACTCCATGGGCTTCTTTTTAAGCATTTCTCATTAAAGGAAGGCTAAGCAGACATGAGAAATAGGACTGAGGAGAGGGGCGAAAGTAGGCACTTTATCTGCCGCGGATTTCCACTTTGAATGTCCCGCCTGTACCATCTCCCCACGCAAGTCCCTCAGTCCCTCTCTTTACTCCCCATGTCCCATTCTCTCAGAGCTCTTGTTAAAACACTAAAAGTATCGCCTACTGTTCTGAATTAATTTGATGCCCCTCCTAAGGGCACTAATATTTTAAAGAGGATTTATGTGGTTGTCCTACTTGACCAGAGGGAATGAATTCCTAGTGACCTATCAGGCTGGTGGGAGTGGCTTTTGAGGGAGGAACCCATCTACCCTTCCTGAGGGATGTCTGCTTCCTGGTCCTGCAATGAAGGAGCAGGGGTCTTGGCTGGTAAAAAAGGGCTCTATCTCCTTTTTTTTGTTCTGTGAAGTTTGGGGGTAGGTCTGGCACCCTGTCATTGCTCCCCCAAGCTTCCAACCAGTTCGCTTCAAACTGGGACCCTGGGAAGTACCTGATACTGTTACAAGTAATATTTTACAAGAAGATCAAAGTTTTTAGCATTTGGGGGTAAAGATCAATTTTGCTCCCATACTTTCTGTATGTAATCTTTCTAAAACAAATTCCTTTCTATTTTACTGCCTCTAAATTGCACTCATTTGACCTTGACAGGACACTTCTCACCAAGAATATTGTCAGCAATAGCACAGAAGTGAACAGTACAACAATTGCTGGATAAAGAGTTTTTCATTTGTTTGTCTATGATTTGGATATAACATGGAGAAAAAATGCTTAAAAAAAAAACCCCCACCAACTATGAGCTCCTCAAGGAAACTGACCATTCCCACAGGATGCCCCAGTGCTGAGTGTCTAGAATGCAGTTTATTTAACAGCTGTTTGCTGAATTGAATATGCAGTTGTTTTGTTTTACGTTATTGCTAGGATTTCAGGCCCTCTCCCCTATTAACTGTAAACCTCTACCCATTTTGCTTTTGTATATTTGCCAAACAAATATGCACACATGTAGATCATGAAATTTTTTTAATCAAGATTTTTCAAGTTTTGGAAGTTTTTTTAAAAGGTGCAAGGGTATTTAAAATCTTTTGACCCTCTGCCTTAAAGTAACATATAACCAATCTAATTTCTCCATCATTTAGTAGGATTCTAGCCACTATTAACATAACTCCAACTCAGAAATAAGAGATAGCGAAATGTATCATCTCACATGGCAGGAAGGCCAGACCAGGACTACTCAGGGCTGGTAGATCCACTGGCCCATCAGTTGGCTCACATTGGTGGCAAGATGGCTGCAGAAGTTGTAGGCATCACGCCCAGACACACAGAAGTCCAGAGGAAGGAGAGGGATAGGACTGTGTTCTCCTGTGGCTCTGTCATAGGAGCACGGGGTGGTTTCAGAATGCCCCCAAGTTTCCCGCTGATTTGGCCAAAGTTAGGACACATTGCCCTTGGACCAATCACTTGCAAGAGGAATAGGATTAGCACAACAGCTTGGATGCGGCAGGGTCCACCCTGGGTGTCGGGGTGGGACAGGCTTCTTCACATGGGTGAGGCAGGCCCCATATCAGACAGACTCCAGGCAGGTCGCAAGGGTAGCTCACAAAAATTAGGTCATAGGAGGAGAGTTCATGGCCCCATGGTCCCATGGCCCCTTCTCTTCTGTTTGTCAAATCTCCTTCTACTGATCTCTTGTAAGGACACTAGCTATTGGGTTTAGGGCCCACCTGAATAGTCCAGAATTTGTATCTTCTCATTTTAAAATCCTAAACAGAAGTACATCTGCAGAGACCCTTTTTTCAAACAAAGTCATATTTACATATCTGGAAATTAGGAAGTGGCTATGTCTTGGCAAGCCACCATTTGCCATTCAACAGCCCTTAGACCTGCTGGGGTAAGGGGTGGACCCAGAAACAGAGAGGGCCATGTGGAGAGGGCCTTTTTCAGGAGCCACAGCCTTCCAAAGGGAGGCACAGCTAACCCACTGGGAGGAATTTGGAAGAGTCAATACCAGGCCTTATGCTCCTGGCTTTTACTCTCCTACTGGAGTCCCCTATTAGGCAAACCCAGCCCAAGCTTTCAGTGTGGTCCACAAAGGCCAGCATCCCGGGGCCCAGGAGGAGGAAGAGAGAAGTGGAGAGTGGGTCTGGAAGGGCACATGGAAGATATGGAGCACAGCACGGGCAAACTGAGAAAAGAAGGGAATGGGTGGTCTTAGGGAACTGACAGTGTCCACCGGACCTCTTCCCTAGCCCACAGCTCACGGACCCTGACACTTGACCCTAGTTTAAACAGAACTGCTAGTTTAGGCAGAACCAGTGCCACTTAAGGAAATAGTCATTGTCCTCTCTGTTTACAAAAACAAGGCATGTTGGTCATAGAAAATTTGGATGTATAAAAAAAACTAAAAAACTAAATGTCACCTCCAATGCTACTACACAGAGATAACCAGTGTTAATGTGTTGGCATACTTCCAGTGCTCCACACTTCTGGTGTGTGTGTGTGTGTGTGTGTTCGACTAAATACGTGGAATCTGTATGTACTATTTGTAGTACAAGCTTCTTTTCACTTACAGATATATCATGAGAATTTCCTCATATACTTAAGTATTTTTAAAGAACAGCTTGATTTTAATGGCTAGGCAGTGTATATAATAATACATGGATCCCATAGTTGTCTAGGTCTTCAGGTGTTGAAATCACCCGGGGCCCTGCTGCCTCCCTGGCCCCTGGAGAAGCCAGGCTGTCAGCAGTGGCGGCGCCTTGTTTCTCCACCAGCCCTGCCGGATGCCTTGCTCAGCAGCCCCCCTCCAGTCCAGCCCCCAGGGCTGGCTTCCTGTCCAAGGCGCTGTGAGCATTGTCTTGCTGTCCCTCTCCCTCTTTTCTCTGAAATCCTCCCCAGGAGATTCTCAACCTCCTCACCATTAGGAATGGTGGCATAGCCACATCCTAATTCCCAGATATGTAAATATGACTTTGTTTGGAAAAAGGATCTCTGCAGATGTAATTCCATTTAGAATTTTGAAATGAGAAGATAAAAATTCTGGACTATTCAGGTGGGCCCTAAATCCAACATCCACACAACCTCCTGATTGAGGAGCACCCCCTCATGAAGTACCCTTTAATGGGTGCATAACAATGAACATGGGCCTCCCCATTTATCTTCACACCTCTCCCTACTCTTGCCACATTTTATTAGCTGTTTCTTGAAGAAGGACTCCTAAGGTTCAGTGTTCTCAACTTAGTATTACTCCTTCCCTGGGTTTGAGTCTGTGAGGAACAGTTTCTTAATCCCAGAAAGATCAGTTTAAGGAATTTGGAGGAGAGGCAAGACACCCATATTCCTCTGCTCTGGTGAAGTCTTAGGTTCTTTAAGGTAAGATCTGTCTCCAAGATCATTCCTTGAATTTAAGGACAGATCTCATGCCTGAAGCCTGCCCAGGAGGCCTGAGAGGCCAAGAGGTGGGGGTGACTTCCCTGCTCTCCGCACTCTCAGTGCCCCAAGCCATAGTGCATCCTCAGATGCAGAGGAACCAACAGCATTTGCTCTGTCCCCGAAGGTGTCCACAGACACCTAGTATGGAGCTCAGGTTTCAGAGCATTTTCTTCCCAGGGAGTCTGCACAAATTCAAGACCTGCACAGCTGGGAATCATTAACTGGGAATCAAAGGGCAGCATCCAGGAAAGGGAGGCAGGCCTTAACACAGCCTCCGGTAGTGGATAAATTAGCCCAAGGCAGAGAGCTAAGGGGGCCCAGCTGGATGTGGACAAATGCCCTCAGCAGTGTGGGGCAGGGTGGAGGGGTGTCCCAGCCTCTCCATCTTCAGGACAGCCCTGAAGTGATAGAGCAGCTTGCCCTGGCACTTCCTGATGTCCCTTGGTCACTTGTTCTACTAGAGTAGAGTCCATTGCCTTCCTTGGCTTAGAACTTTCTCAAGAAGTCAAAAGAAACCTGACCCAGTGCTCAATCCCTAGCAAAATCAGGGCTGGTCAGAAGGTCCTGGTCAGAATCAATGCTTCTAGCCACCAGCTGAGCTGCACATTCTGTTTCCCAGGGTTCATATGTGGCCTGGAAAGAATTCAGCCGACACATTAGGCTTCAAGTTAGACCTATTTAGGAAAACTAGGTGGTTTTTAAAAACATTTATTGTATTTTTTTCATTACCATTTACTTCCCTTTTACTGCCCTCCTCGCAGCAATCACCACACTGTTGTCCATGTCCGTGAGTCCTTTCCCTTATTTCCTCAATCCCTCCACTCCCTCACTGTCCTGCACCTTAGCTGTCTTCCTGCTCTCCATCTGTTCAGTTTGTCCATTAGATTCCACATATGAGTGAAATCATATATTTGTTTTTTTCTGACTGGCTTATTTCACTTAGCATAACGTTCTCCAGGTTCATCCATATTATCACAAAGGATAAACTTTTTTATGGCCAAGTAGTATTCCATTGTGTAAATGCCCCATAGTTGTTTTATCCACTCATCTACTGATAGACATTTGGGCTGCTTCCATATCTTGGTGATTGTGAATAATGCTGCGATAAACATAGGGGTTCTTATGTTCTTTCAAATTAGTGTTTTAGATTTCTTCTGATATTCCCAGAAGTGAAATGACTGAGTCAAAAGGCAGATCCATTTTTAATTTTTTGAAGTATCTCTATACTCTTTTCCACAGTAGCTGCACCAGTCTGCATTCCCACCAACAGTGCAAAAGGGTTCCCCTTTCTCTGCATGTTCGCCAGCACTGTTGTTTGTTGTTTTATTGATGATAGCCATTTTGACGGGTGTGAGATCATATCTCATTGTGGTTTTGATTTGCATTTCTCTGATGATTAGTGACATCGAGCAGCATTTTATATGTCTATTCATACGTCTGTTTCATATGTCTATTGGCCATCTGTATGTCCTCTTTGGAGAAGTGTCTTTTCAGGTCCTTTGCCCATTTTTAATTGGGTTGTTTGTTTTTTTTTGGTGTTGAGTTTTATAAGTTCTTTATAAATTTTGCATGTTAACCCCTTATCAGATGTATCATCAAAGATGTTCTTCCATTCTGTGGGTTGTCTTTTTGTTTTGTTGACAATTTCATTTGCCATGCAAAAACTTTTTAGTCTGATGTAGTCCCATTTGTTTATTTTTTCTTTTGTTTCCCTTGCCTGGGGAAATATATCCAATAAAAAATTGCTACAAGCAATGTCCAAGATTTTGCTGCCTATGTTTTCCTTTAGGATATTTATGGTTTCAAGTCTAACATTTAAGTCTTTGATCCATTTATTTGAATTTATTCTTGTATGTGGTGTAAGAAGGTGGTCTCATTTCATTCTTCTGCACGTATCTGTCCAATTTTCCCCACACCATTTATAGAATAAACTGTGTTTAGCCCATTGTATGTGCTTGCTTCCTTTGTTGAATATTAGTTGACTATAAAGATGTGAGTTTATTTCTGGGCTCCCTACACTGTTCCCTTTGATCTATGTGTCTGTTTTTATGCTAGTGCCATGTTGTTTTCATAACTATGGACTTACAGTGTAGTTTCACATTAGGTAGTATGATTGCTCAAACTTTGTTCTACTTCTGCAAGATTGCTGTTGCTATGTGGAGCCTTTTGTAGTTCCATATACAATTTTTGAAGTATTTGTTCTAGTCCTGTGAAATATGTCATTGAAATCTTGATAAGAATCATGTTGAACCAAGAGATTGCTGTGGGCATGTGGACATTTCAATGATGTTAATTCCTCCTATCCGTGAACACAGTATGTGCTTCCACTTACTTACATCTTCTTCTATTTCTTTCATCAGTGTCTTATAATTTTCTGAGTACAGATCTTTTACATTCTTGGTTAGGTTTATTCCTAGATAATTTATTCTTTTTGTAGCAATTGTGAATAGGATTGTTTTCTTAATTTCCCTTTCTGTAGCTCATTATTGGCATATAAAAATGCAACTGATTTCTGGATGTTAATTTTGTGTCCTGCTACTTTGTTCAATTCTTTTATCAGTTCTAGTAGTTTCTTGGTAGAGTCTTTGAGGTTCTCTATGTACAGTATCATGTCATCTGCAAATAATGACAGCTTTACTTCTTCCTTTCCAATTTGGATGCCTGTTATTTATTCTTGTTTATGAAAACGAGGTTGTTCTTAACTCAGCTGAAGTTCCATCACTGCTCAATTGGAGGGCTATTCAAGTTCCAACTCCTCTAAGGAATAACCCCACTAGAGGCCTCCTTCAGCCAAACTCCCCTCTGTAGCTGCCTCCTCTTCTACCCTCCCCAGCAACTCCTTCAATTCCCCACAATTGCTGTGTCCCAGCATCTTTCCAGCAAACCCTCTCAGCAGCCCACCCCTTCCCCACAGTGTGAGTGGAGACACTAACGGCCCCTTTTCTCCTGCCAGGACTCCTTGAAGCCCCTTAAGCTCTGGAAGAGCTCCCAGCAGCAGCAAGCAGCTCCTCTTCAGTGCCCCTTGGGAGGGAGAAACAGGGAGGGCCAAGAATGTGCAGTTATAGACCAGACTTCCTGCCTCAGGTGCCCTCTGACCTTTAGTAATCACAGCTTCGGAAGTGGTTGGCTCTCCATCTAGAAAATGGAGATAATGAGCCCCAACTTCTTGGAGCTATAGAGGGTTTAATTGATTCATGGTGGTGAAGTGGTTGGCAATCCTGGCCAGGATTCCACAGAGGCTGCTCTGTCTACAAGGTAAGGGGGCCTCAAGTAGCCCTGGAGTGGGGGAGCATGCCGACTACTGGCCTCTCTCAGCCCCAAGTTCCCCTGCCCTCAATTTCTTCACACTGTTCCTAAGTGTTCTGCTACCAGAATCGCTGTCTGGCCAGGGTGGTCTATTCCTGCCCCCCTTGTCTTGCCCCTTCCCCCACCTAGCATGCCCTCCCCACATTCCTGAACAGTTAACTTGAATCATGCCTGCTGGAATCCCACCCTGCCTGCAGTCTTTACCGTTTATGTCATAAGCTCTACTTGATTCCTTTTCTGTGAAGCCCTGTAGAATACCAGCACTTCTCAAACTCTCATGTGCACCTGGCATCTTGTTGAAGTGCAGATCCTAGTTCAGAAGAGCTGGGGTGGGGCTTGAGACTCTGCGTTTGTGCCAAGCTCTCCAGTGACGCTGATGCTGCTGGTCTGAAGGACACACTCTGAGGCCAGGCCAAGGATCTTACACCCTGTCCAGTGGTCGTCAAACTTCTTTCTAGCAGCACAGACCATCCCCCCCCCCACCCTGCACATAAGGTCAGTACTTCATTAATTCAAAGTTATAAGCTCCAACTTAACAGCACTTACTTTTAAGATGCATGATAAATACAAAAATATGAACTTGAAGCTGTTCGTGACAGTTTGTAGTCTAACGTCAGCTTCAGCTTCCAAATTCATTTCTGTGTGTTTATTGGGAAAACTCTGATACAAACAGACAAATTGTTAAAAGTGGTTAATTTTATTTAAAAAATGTCAACTGGAAATATTAGGATACTCTTCTTACTGGGTAATCTTGTTGAGAATTGTTCCCCTTTACAATTACTATGCCAGGAAGATTTAGTCCAAGTTTTCCATGAAGGCATTTAATTTGGCAGCCCAGGTTAATCCTTTGGTGAGTACAATGTGTTAAACTTTAGTATGTAATACTGTGCAGCATATCTGTGGTTTATTACTATTTTAAAATACAGTGTAATTGAAGACATTAACTTTAAATAAAGTAATTTTATTACCCTGGAGCAGCTTTCTCAATGCTGGCACTGTTGCTATTCTGGGCTGGATGATTCTTTGTTGTAGGGGGCTGTCCCCAGCCTTGTCAGATGTTGAGAGCATCCCTGCCTTCTCCCCGCTACATGTCAGCAGCACCCACGCCTGCCCCAAGGTTGTGAGAATCAAGTTTGTCTCCAGACATTGCCATACATCCTCCAGAGAGGCAAAGTCAGTCCACTCTTTGAGAACCATTGCCCTAGAGGCATGAGGGTCTGGGAAATAGGTTTGAAAACTAGTGGTTGATAGCCTCCCACTATCGCTCGGCATGCTTGCTCGCAGCCTCCTCTGGCTGCTCCTTACTAGACTGTAAACCCCTGAGAGCAAGACCGTGAGTGAAACTTCAGGAGGTGCCGCTGAGTGGTGACTTGCTCAGTGGCAAGGCCCAGCAAACGTTTGTTCATTGACTGATGGAGACCAGCACCTGCCCTGGCTGTCCCATGTAGGGACAGATTTTAAGAGAAATCTGAGGTAAGGAATATGAACATACTTTGAAAACATAAACATATAAATGTACAGTGGTGATAAACCTGTCAGAGTGCATTTGTTCATCAAAATTTCTTATCAGCCTATTTCCCCCACCCAGAAATATGAACAATGAAAATTTGTCTTTCCTGAAATTTTCTTTATTCTCAGGGAGAGGTATCAGTTCTCCCACTTATTAGCTATGAGGCTTTTAGCACATCACTTCATCCCTTTGAATCTTAATTGGTTAATCTCTACACTAGGAATGATGATATTCATTTCATAAAACTGTTTTGGGGATCAAATGAGGTAATTTTGTAAAGCACTTAACCACCCTAAGAAGTCACAAAGGATGCACTTAATAAATGTTAGTTGTTTGTTCTGCCTTTGGAATGTCTTTTAATATTCCCTTTCTGAAGAAGAAGAGAGGTGGCAAAAGTAATGCAAAATAGCAGATGAACTGTCTTTTCAATTTAACTTTGCGAAGTGTCTTTTACTAACTTCACTCCTCCTACACGTGTGCACACACTTTCCCCTGTCTGCTCAGCTCCTCTTCTCCATTTTGCGTCCAAAAAGGAAGTTATCTTTCCCGCCTGTATTTATTGTCTCTTGAATCCTCATCATCCCCTCAATCACCAAACCAGAAACCAGAGAATCATCTTTTCTCTTATTGATAAGCTCTCCAAGTTCTACTGACTTCCAGAAGGTGACTTGCCTGATAGCCTGGATTTCTTCTGCTTTCGTTCAGGCCTTCATTGGTCCTACTGGACCTATCAGGAATGATTCTCGCTTTGTTCCCACCATGCAGTCTCAGCCCCTTCGGAAACCATTCTCCACTGTTTCTGAGCTGACACTCCCCAGCCCAACACCATTCAGTAACTTCTCACAGCTTTGAAAGATCAAGACACACAATGTTTCCTGGCCCACCCCAGCCCTCAGCCGCATCTCCCTCCCCTTGCATTTCGTGATCAGATAATCACCCAATCTCCGGTGCATTCCACACAAGCTATTCTTGACTCATATTTGGACTTTTATGATGCATTGTTGCCCCTACTTGGTATGTTCATTCCCTCCCTGCTTATCTAACTGGAAACTCCTCTTCATTCTTCTGTGGAACCCACATCAAGGTATTTTTTAACTCGCCAGGTAATCAGTGGCCTGGGATATAGTCAAATGACACAGCGCTCCCTGCCCTTTCCCCAACATACCTGAAAGTTTGAAGTACTAGATAGATACTTGTGCTTCATATTCACATCCAGATTTAATCAACAGAAAATTCTGAATATCATATTATGACACATGCAACAGCAAATGTTAAGTGTTTGGACTGAGTTCCCTGGGTGCCCAATCCTGTCTCCCTCACTGTCGACACTGCAGCATTTCCTGGCCTGTGAAACCGTGGGGCATGTTTCCTCCGCAGCTGTGGCCTTGCGGCTTCGCCCTTTTCTCAGAAATCCTGTAAATGTTCTCATTTCAGCAAGGCATCTTTTGTGGAGTAACTCCTCCCTTCTCCACGGAGAAGCCTCTCACTTGGCCTGTGGAGGCCCCTGGGAGACTCCGCCACCCCCTGGGGAGGTGTCTGCTGCTTGTCCCCCTCCCTTCGCTCTCCCAGACTCAGCCTTGTTCTTCTCCTCTTCCATCTCCTGGGTTTTCCTCCACTTTTACATCTATCTGCCTGGCAAGATGAAAACATTCCTGTTACAAAAAGGGTAAAAGCACATGTTCTAAAATTTTCTACCAGCTAATTGAGCACTTAATGTATGCCAGGGACTGTGCTAAGAGCTTCACGTGTGTTAACTCACCCGGTCCTCAGAACAAGCCCGCAGTGCAATGACGAAACCCTGACACAGTGAAGCTGTGTCACTTACTCAAGGCCCCACACCGAGGCAAAAGCAAAGGCATAATTTGGCCTCAGTATCTGACTCCAGGGCCCATACTACCACCCGTATTCATCTCAGGAAGTCCCACAAGAGTTTTATGGGCTGTGTTTTACTGTCCCACTCAGCTGTCTACTCTCTGGGGCTTCCAGGCCACCTCTCCTTCAGAGGAACACACTCTGGTCACTACATGTGCACGCCTCCGTGGCTGCACTTCAGAACTGCACCTTCTCAGCCATCTTCCAACAGCCTGGCATATGGAAGTTTGTCAAGGTGGAGAGATTTTTCTAGAAAGAGTCTAATCGCCACCAGCACATTCTACCACAGCAGTGATCTTGTGCCATCTATCCCATGATCCTGCTGACTGGAGCCACGGGACTGAAAAAGATTGCTGGACCCACAGAAGGTGGAAAGGCCCCTGAGGGAAGAAGTGGCAGACAAGGTAATGATACCAACAAATGCTCGAGACAATTATCCGTGCCCTTGATGGACCACAGTACTCTCTGTCCATCTGTTGAACCAGAAAGCTTCCTGAGCCTAAGGGTGGGCATGGTGCTGGCCTGAGCCCATACTATGGATGAAAATAATTTCTAAATGAAAACAAAGTAAGAGCTTTCTGGACTGCAGGAGGAAATGTCCCCCTGTAGGGCCAATGTTGTCAAGACCTGAGAGTGAACTGAAGACAGCAGTGTGGGTGTGTGTTTAAATGCATCACCTAGGCTACGCCACCCAGCACACCCTGAGAGCATGTGGCGGGGTTTTTCGGCATCACCACATCCTGGCTTGGTTTATGCTGATGGGTGCAAAGCAGGGCCAGAGTGATAAAAGAAGCTTTGTGGGCCATCTGAAAACATCCCTACCCCTACTCTCAGGAAAGGAGTCAGAAGATAATGCCAGGGAGAGAAGAAAGGAGGGTCGTGTCTGAGGACCCCCCAGAGGGAGAGGAAGGGATGGCAGACTGGGCAGGATCTGCTCTGCTTGTTCCTTTGACTGTGTATTCCAGCCCAGAGATCCAAAGCCATCCACCAGAGGAAAGGCACATTTCATAGGTCAGCCTTTGTCACAGAGAAGTGGAGAGTCTCTTTATTAGGAAATTGACTGTGAGGCCAGTGGGCATTGCATCAATGCATCTTGTGGTACGCTAGCCCCTGAGCGACCTGAAGATTCTCAGGTGGCGCAGATGCATAAATCAGTCCTTCCCTGTGTGACAGCAGCCAGGGACAGGCTGAGGTAAATATCCCCAGTTATCTCCTTCCATGTACCAGTGGGTGCTCACAGAGCCTACATTATGCCTGACAGAAGAGGCTTATAACATGAGCCAAGTGGCATCTCCTGTCATTGCTTCCTCAGCCTGGAGAGTGAGCATCAGGGAAGGCACTGAAGGTGCAGGGGGTGGAGTGTGCCTGCAGTCCCAAGTACTTGGACCTCCTGCCCGATGGCCCTGTTCCTCTAGTTCCCTCGGTGTGACGGTCTGATGGCAGGGAAGAAGCAGCACAGACCCTTCATCTACCATTTTTTCATTCCTCTACTTGTCATTTGTCCTAACTCCAATGCTGACCTTAAGGCACAGAGTCTCCTACCTTTGAGACTGTGGGAAATCTGGCTAAAATGCACGCAGCCAAATCCCACTTTGCACTGGGCCCCCAAACCACAAGGGGACATCTGTCGATGCATTCATTCTCTCTGTTTCTGGTCTGCTCTAAATGTCTTTTTGGTGACTAATAGATCATAAGGACACAGTTAAAGAGTTGAAGAGAATTGATATGTGAAGAAATGGTTTTGAGGTGGATAAAGCTTCCTTTTAGGTAAAGCTACCTTGAACTGTGGGCTGCTAAAAATATATTTTAAAAGAAACGTGTTTAACCACATCCTGCTTAGGAAATATCCCTTAGTTTCTCTTTGAGGATGTTTCTAATATCCCTTAGACAGTGAAGAACGGAGTGGAAGGAGCACTTTTGTTTTCATTCCTGGCAGTACTTAGCTCTTTGACTGATTGCTTAACAGAAGGCCTCTCAAAGATGCCACAAAAGCAGATTCAAAACCTGTTCAAAAGAGCAATGAGAAGGGTCCTCTGCTTCAGGCTCTGGGAAAACTGCTGAGAGGAAAGGAAACTGCCTGAGCCTGTAGAACATCTGGCTTCATTCTGCTGCTGCTGCTGCTGCCCTAAGAGCCAGCCATTGGCCGAGGATACAAGGGCAGATTTCTGAGATTTCTCTGCCACCTTTCCGCACTCTCCCACTCAGTTCCCTTTGCCATTCAGGGATGCAATGGCTGGTATCCACAAAAACAGCAAGTGGAGTCGGCTTCTAAAATGCCCAATCACTAGTATTGTAAGTTGGGTTTCCTAGGAAACAGACTGTGGGATGGAGATCTGTGTACAGGTGGGTGGTTGGAGCGTGCTCTCAGGAACAACACTGCAAAGGAGTGAGGGAAACCAGATGGACAGAGGGAGAAGCTGAATTGAGACGCAGTCACAATAGAGGCCTCAGGTCTAAGCTGGATGGCCCTCCAGAAATGCCTCAAAGTGAGGCAAGGCACCAGGCCTATGGACCCTCCTGTCAAGTAGATCCTGGCTGACCGGCAAGGGGCATAACCTGGAGTGAGACAGCTCCCTGAAGCCAAGGGCAGTTCTTAGGAAGACTCATCTGAGAGCCCGGCCACCAGCAGACACTCCTCCAGTAGCTGGGGGGATGAGGACCTCGGTCCTGAAGAGGGATTCTAAGCAGTGTGTCCCAGTGCCCACTACAGTCCACCTCTGTACACTCAGATTTACATTTTAGGATGACAAATGCAGCTCCTCCAGGCTGCCTCCATTAAGACCTAAGATTAGTGACACGAACTGCAGCCCCTATTGCTGCAGCTGATCTTGACACACCTGATGCTGATTGCCTGCTATCCAGCTGCAGTTCTACTAAGCCTTTGCTAGTCTAGCTGTCTATCCTGTTGGTGGGGATTGGGATCTCCCTCCCTGGGCCTGGTTGCCATGCCCTCCTCCAGCCAGAGTCACCACACTTGTTGATTTACCATCATGGTTGGACAGGGGAGTATCAAGGGAAACCTCATGGATGATCTAGATGCCAAATGTAACTGATCCTGCCCCGTTATATAAAAGCAGTCCACCACTCCTGCACACCAGGGCCAATCGGCCAGGTTTCCACAGCCAGGAGAGTAAGGCCTCTGCTTGTTTGCTGGTCTCTTTGCTCAGGAACCCAAAGTGAACAAGTTCATTGTCATAGCTACAAGTTCAATGGGGCTTTTTCTGTGACTCCTGATAGAAGTGTTTCTCCTGCTGGGAACCAGGACCTCTCAGCCTGCAGACAGAGCGTTACAGGAGCTCTAAGCATACATTTCCCAAGGGTTCACAGGGCGTGATGGTAATCACAGCCCTCCCCATCCCCCTGCCCCTTAATTCCTGGACCCATGAATTCTACCTACTAGGGACACAGCCCCTCATGAAAGTCATTATGTGAGGGTACACACCGCATCCTAGAAGATGGTGTCCTTCTAAGTTGTCACCTTGGCATTGAGTCATTTATGATCCAGTCACACTGGCAACTTCCAGGTGGAGTAGTGTGTAACAGGATCAGGGGATCCCATGGGCAGGATCAGGGGATCCTGTGAGCAGGGTGCCCACAGCCTGCCTTCCTGACTGTGAAGTGAGTCCCTTGTTCGTTGTAGTACTATGCAGGATTCTATTGGGTGAAACATTCTGGAAGCCCTTGGATAGTGTTCCTGGAAAGGCAAATCAAAACCTATAATATGTGTTCATTGCAGTCAGGAGGGATAACTGACCTTTGTAAGGTGGGAGGAGTCCAATGTAACCAACCTACCACCCACTAATTGTTTGGTTTCTATGAAGGATGGTGCTTTATCATGAACTCAGTGTTGTTCTAGTAGCTGGTGGGTTAGTCATTCAGCAGTGCCTGTAGCTAGACCAGCCCTGGTGATCAGGAGTATAGATTACCTATTGTATTTTTTATTGTTGTCAAACAATTAGCATTTAGGTTTATTTCTATCAGTTTTACTGTTTTAAATTTATTAATTACTCTTTATATTTTTATTCATTCATTTTGCTTTGCTTTATTTATTTTTTGTTATTTTGTTGTGGTTGTTCTTTTTCTCGCCTCCCCTGCCCATCCCCCCCCCCTTTTTTAATCAGCGTATCTCTTGAATGGCTTATCACAGGACACTCAAGGTCAGGTACCAGCCCAATACTGCAGCATCTGCTGTCCCAAAGGCTCAGGATGACTTTCCTTCTTCCCTTCCTCTCCTAAGGCAGGTAATCATGCCTGGATGGATGTCTTCATCTTGCTCTAACTCGAGGAGACCAAACAGTTTGTAAGGAAGGCATCAAGGTTCCTCGCTAGACAAGAGGTCTGTTACACATTTTGTGATTTGTATGTGTGTCTGCATGTGGAACCCAAGGAGGAGCTTTCCCTATGTGCCCTTGAACCTGCCCTTGGCTTAGAAGGAAAGTAATAAGGAACATAATCTGAGACCTTAGGGCCCAAGGGGTATCTTCCTATAGACAGTAGCAAACGGACAGGGGCAGGTCCAGGCTGTCCTAAATGCATTTCAAGTTTCTGCAGTTCAGCTTGGGAGGGCACCCTGCCTGAGCCTCAATTCCCTGTTCTGTAAAATATCCTTGCTGGGTCAACATGTGGACTAAATGAAATACCTAACACTGCACTTGGCATCAGTATCAATACTTGCTCAATAAATGTTCATTGTTATAGACATTATAGTAGTAATGGGCTCTCTACACTGTTCTCAGGCCTTTCTGAGGGCAGGTAGTCATCTGAGTCACCTCATCATCCACCTGAATATTGAATATACTCAATAAATGTTGTGGAGGCTAACTGGATAATTTCCACTGGGGAAATCTGCTATCCCTGAAAAGTGCCCAGACCTGAATTTTATAACTCAGCCATGTGCAAAAGTATAGTTAGCAGATATCTTAAATGTAACCCTCATACAGCACTACTTTCCAATGCTGCTGTTAATTGGAATTCCTGCCACAGTCTCATTTGGCCTGGCCAACCTAGGTAGGTTTGTTTATAAAGCAACAGGTGTGTCAGATGCAGTTTTATTGTGAATTGCCAAAACTTTGAAGCAACCCAGATTCCTTCAGAAGGTGAGTGCATAAATAAATGCATAAGTACTTATGTACATAAGTACATCCAGATAATGAAATATTATTCAATGCTAAAAAGAAATGAGCTATTAAGCCATGGAAAAACATGCATAAAACTTAAATGCACATTATTTAGTAAAAGAAGCCAAACTGAAAAGGCTACATATTGTAGGATTCCAATTATATGACATTCTGAAAAAGGCAAACCTATGGAGATGGTGAAAAGATCAGTGTTTGCCAGGGGTTGGGTGTGGGGGGAGAATGAACAGGTAGAGCACAGAGGATTTTGAGGGCAGTGAAACTACTCTGTATGACACTACAGTCAAACATACAACACCAAGAGTGAACCCTGATGTGAACTGTGGACTTGCATGACAATGACATCTCAATGCAGGTTCATCAACTGTCACAGAAGTACCACCGCAGTGTGGGATCTGGATAGTGGGGGTGTCAATAGTGGGACAGTTGTGCGTGTGTGGAGGCAGGGCACATACATGAACTTGCTGCACTTTCCTCTTGTCTTTGCTGTGAACCTGAAACTGCTCTAAAAAGTCTATTTTTTAAAAAGACAGCCTGATGAGTGATGGAATTATGTGATGAGGATCCCGTGCGGTGTCTGTAACAGTCAGAGCATCCGGAGAGTTAGCAGCAGAAAATGGAAGCCTTCGTGACGGGCCCAGCTTCCCAATCTTTTCTTGCAAAGGATCAATTCAGGAAAAATAAAAATGGTTACAGCCACACTATTTTTAATCATTCAAAATGGAAACAGCTTTTTTTTTTTTGTCTCAGATAGATGAGAAGCATATTCTTAAAACCGAGATTACCTATTTTATTGAAAAAAGTCAATAAGATAATTGGCACTGTCTTTACATATATATAATCACATATATACATATATATTTAATTTTTCTTTATCCTCACCTGAGGACATTTTTTTTCATTGCTTTTAGAAAGAGAGGAAGGGGAAGAGAGAGAGAGAGAGAGAGAGAGAGAGAAAAACACAGATGTGAGAGAGAAACATCAATTGGTTGCTTCTCATACACACCCTGACCAGAGATTGAACCCACAAACTTTTCCATGCATGGAATGATGCTCCAGACAACGGAGCCACATACAGCCAGAGGAGGAATGACTTTACTTTTTAAGTTGTGTTACTAGATCTTGTTTAGAAAGTAGCAGCGTGGGGAGAAATACCTAATTTTTCATCCTGAAATCAGAGAGCTGGCTTCTCAAGGTCAGCAGATCACAGTTAGCTCCTTTGGCCTGTCGTTGTGCTAGCTGCTATTGCACTTTCCCACAACTTGGGCAAGCCAAATCACAAGTTAAATAGCGAGCTATTGAGGGGCTGTGAGGAGCTACTGGGAAGCAATGTGGTTAAAGTGGTATTTTGTGATGATTAATATATGTCAGCTGTGACAAGAGTAGATTCAACCAGGGGAGAAATGGAAGCACAGAAACCTACTGCATGATGTTACCGTAACAGATATGAGGTGCAAGAGCCGAAACTTGGGTGGGAACCATAAGACTTTAAAAAAAAAAAAAAAAGGAGTGTGAGGTTTAAAGGTAAGTAAAAACTCAAGACAATTGAGGAGAGTAGCAGATGCATTCTGGTGGCCTTCTCTATCGGGGGTGTGGTGTGACTCCGAAAATGAAGGCTCAGTATTACATGCTGCCTTGACAGCTGGTAAAATTGGGAGAGCCTCGAATGGCCTGACTGCAAGTCCCCCCATGCCACCCTGCTCCTGCAGATGAGGTCCTATAGGCAAACGACATTCCTTATCAAAGGGACCAGCACAGTTTCTGCTCATCCCTGAGAGGTGGGTTCTAGTCCCTGAACATTTCAAACAAGCCAATCACATCCCTCCATGAAAACCAGGGCCACCACACCCTCTTGGTACTATAAAGCCTGCCTCCCACAGCCTCTGGCCATTCACTCTGTTCCCTCGGTCAGCCCCCACGTGGCCCTCCCTGACATGCACAGGCCATGTCTTCCTTCTCTGGGCTGTGAGTAAGTGTGACTGTATGTGTGGGTATGACCAGTGTTGTTGTCCTTTGTCCAGCTATTCCCATAACCCTAGGGCAGGAATCAGTTCCTCACCAGTGAGGTAAATAAGATGTCACTGACACAAAGACAGTACAGTTAGGGTGAGACAGAGTCTAATTCCACAAATGGAAACAGAATTTCAAAGCTAGATAAACCTGTAAATAAAGAAACAGACCTAGAGGCCAGAGTTTCTGACTCTTCATGCCTTTTCCACATCTGACCAGGAGGATTTGAAAGGTAAGGGTAGGGGAGATATGCAAAGGTAAATATCATTGAATAATTACATAGAAAATTATAGAATTTCTGGATAATGTTGCCTTCCTCCATGGTACATTTACTTTTGCTTCTGGAGGGTAGTTAGAATGGACTGATCTGATGTGAACTTGCGTTTCAGTCTTGCTGACCACAAAGCTGTTTCTGGTTCTTCCTTACTCCTGGGTGCAACTTCTTGGGGACCACAGCTGGCAACTTAGGGTGCGACCCAGGCCGCGGTCCTTGGTGAGCCCACAGCTCCAACTTCTTCAACCCCATGAGACTCTCTGCTCAGCTTCTCAGCTTCTCTCTTGGCCATCACTTTTTATTTCTTTCTTCGAGTTCTGGGAGCACTTGTGTGTGTGTGTGTTTTCCCCAGCTTTATCAATATAATTGATTAGCTATAGCTTCCTGATTGTATCCTCAGCCTCTCAGCCCCATCCCTCTTATGAATCAGCAAATGCCTGGAGGGGAGACATGGCCCCAACCTTGCCTCATCTCAACACATTTCCTTTCTCTCCAGGATGTTGTCCCTAATATCTGTCTGCCTTGGGAACACTCTGATGACTTCAAACAGGTGGGTATTTCTAAAAATCCAGCTATTCTCATTGTGTTCAGTGGAGAGTTGGTCTAATACAAGTTGACTTTTATAGCCCAAGTGGAAATGAAGTTAGTAAAGCATTTATCAAACATCTACTATCGACTCAGCATTGTGGAGCTTCAGTGCATAAAAGAGAAATACAAGACTCTTCCCTGCCCTTCCTTCATGTGCTGAGACAAGACATGGAATAGTTATAGCACACTTCACAGAGAGTACATAATTAGGGAGAAAGGAGGCACTAGAGTGAACTGTAGAAAATCAAAGATAGTCTCTTGTTCCTCAAGTTCTGTGCCAGAACAAAAGCAAAGCCTCCTTGTCAACCCATGAGCACATGTGTACAGGCAGCATGTCTGAGTGGATTGGGAACGTCAAGTCAGAACAGCCTCGGGTGGAGAGCATGGTGGTCTTGGCCTTGCTTTGGCCACTCCAGTGACTCAGAGTAAAAGGCACCCTGCAGGGAAGTTCTGCACAGAGAGAGAAATGCTGCAGCATGAAGGAGCTTCTTTCCTTGTCTCACTTTGATTGTCTCTCATTTCTTTTCCTTTCTTTTCCTACCTTTAAATCAAAACCACGTTGAGATACTTCTATTGAAATGGCAGGAGAATTTTTCTCCAAATGACCCATGAAGGTAAAAACATTGTCATTCTGTATCATCTCACTTAATATTCATCTTTGAGACAGAAATTATTTTCCCCATTTGGCAAAATTTGAAAGACAAACATTGAAGTTCAGAGAGGTGAAGCCATGGAGTTGGTAAGAGGAAAGGTGTTGCCCGTTCTATCACACCCAGTTGTGCCGTTTGTTATGAATCTCAGAATGCACTTCCCCTCTTTCATCTCTCAGTCTCTCTGATGCCCCAGTGATCACATTTCCAGAAGGTCTACTATCTGGATGTGTTGCAAGATGATTTTCAATAAGCTTTCCCAGTCTCGGTATTAATTCAGCTCCCAAGTTTCCCTGAGGCAAAGGTGCCTTTTATTTCTGTTGATGTCAAAGCATCAGGAGAACACAAAGATTATAAATGGTTTAGTTGTGAACAATGTTCCTTCTTTCCCACTGGGACAACAAAAGCATAAACAGAACCTTGTCAGCCTCCACTGAGCTTTGCATCTTTGTTCCTCTCGGCCTGAGAGATGACCAAGGTGTGTGCTTTCTCCTAACCAGGAGGCCAACAGGAAACTCCATGGGCAGGTTGGGGAAATGAACCAAAACTTCAAGCAGAATTTTCTGGATGGCTACATGGATTCTGCCATTTATCGTCCATCTCATTTAAACTCCCTTTCCTTCCAGGTATAGCATTTTCAGCTCATCCCACTGGCCTCCTACTCACAGCAAAACCTATTGCTGGTCTCTGGGTCAGTGATTGGCTTTGTGCAGATGTCTGAGAGGGACAAAGGATTCACAGCAGGCAGGCTCAGCATTTCTGCTATTTGAGAAAGAGACCTGGATAAGCTGCTTCTCTGGCTTTGTGCCAAGCAGCATGTAGTGGCTTGAAGCAGAGTGACTTCTAAGGAGGGTCAGAAGAAAATGTCAGATGTAGTTACAGCTTGGGAGAGGTATTGGGGAGTGGGGAGGGATGAGGAGGGACAGGAACAAGGAGGTGCAGAGTCTGAGCGAGGTTTTATTCTCCCTTAGCTATGGTGAGCAGGTTCTTTTAAAGCAAGTCACTATTTTCACTCTCTGCAGTAATGACTGTTTCCTTTGAACAGTGGTACCAAGTGAGACCAATGTCATGCAGTCATAAGGCAGAATGAAACCGGGAGCAAGTGCCCTTCTCTCATGATGTCTACTGTTGAGGAAGCATGACACAGTCGGGTCCAGTTATTCACAGAACAGAAAAAACTAATACCCTGTTAAGGGTTGAATTGTGTCCCCTTCCCAAATTTGAAATCCTAATTCTCAGTACCTCAGAAGGTTACTTCTTTGGTGATAAGGTTTTTACAGAGGTAATCAAGTTAAAGTGACGTCATTTGGGTGGGCTCTAATACAATAAGACTGGTGTCCTAAAAAGGGAGAATTTGGAGACAGGCACACACAAGGAGAATGCCACATGAGGATGAAGGGAGAGGTTGGGGTGATGCTTCTCAAGCCAAGGCACACCAAAGATGGTCAGCAAAGCCCTGGAAACTCGGAGATAGCCATGGAACAGATCTTCTTCACAGCCCTCAGAAGGGAAGCAAATCTTGATCTCAGACTTCTAGAAGGATGGTTAGACAATGACTTTCTGTAGTATAAGTCACCCAGTTTGTGGTACTTGGTGACAGCAGCTCTAGAAAACTGTTACATCCCCACTGGGGCCCAACTCTAATCCCTAGACATATTTCCCTCGGTGATTGTGATCATTTCCTTTTAGTAAAGAAATTGAGAAATTGAAGGAATGTAAATGGGGAGGGAGATCAAACTATGAGCAATGTAGTCAATCTTTTATAAAAACAAAATCCCAGGAAATATTAGAGTTGGGAGAGTGAAGACAATATGGCTGGCACTGCATCTAATTTTCTTTATTGTAACTGTTCCCTGGCAGTTAAATATCAGTGTGGGAGTGGGGTCTGATAAATGGGCAGTCAAAACTTTTGGAGAATCTGGAACAGAAAGAGAATTACAAAGTTACAAGAGGAAGGAGTAAAGAAATATAGTAGAAGGTGAGTTGATAAAGAGGCAATATGCTGATGAAATGAGATGAACCACAGTAACAAAAGTAACCTTCAAAGAAAGAATGGGATGTTTGGATCTATGTATTTTTATATGTTGTTAAATACACATATGTGTTTATATTATCCTACCTCCTCATTCTAGAAATCAGAAATTTTTAAATGTGATCAAGAACAGAAAGTGAACATTTGGATAAGAGCATTAGTAAGACATAGACTAAGCAAGGAGACAAGAGCTGGAAAAGGGGTTGTTCACTTTATTCTCAGAATTCTTCTCTTATAATTATGCCATCATACAGAAGGGAGCCCCCCTCTTCCTGCCAATGCCCTCATTTTCAGATGGTATCATGGACAGAACTGTATGTAGTCAGGGCTCCCAGAATTCTGGGTAACTTCCTGCTGCTCTTGTGTGTATCCCCAGTGGTTGCTCTTTGTGTGCCTAAGAAACAGTGGATGGTTCCCTTTGAACCAATATCTCCCCGATGAGACACTTGGGAACAACTTTTGCAATGCCTAGTGCCAAAGCAGGGGACCTTTTTCTAGAATATCCTCCTTGGAGCCTCGTACACCAGATACATTGGTTAATGTCAAACAGTGGACAGTTCTTTATCCTACTGGCATTTGGGGAAGAGACTAACACCCAGCAAAGAGGCTGACAATGTTAGAACATGTCTTTTATAGTGTTATTGGCTTCATGAAACAATTGGACTTCCAATATAACCACATCTGTGTAGTAAAATGTTATAACATAGTGGGATTCTCCTATGATAAGAACACAATGTGATACATCTTGTATAGTATGTACCAAGATGGCAAAATATGCTACATGGATTCTGGCATCGCAAATTGTTCAAAGGAACTCTTTCATAGAAGGGGACATTTACACACATATACACATGCAAAATATCCCTTAATCTTATGAATCTCCTTCAGTGCCTGAGAGCTCAGTCCCACCATAGTCAGTCATACCAAAAAGGGAAGAATTTGTAAAAGGGCAAACGTTTGATTCCAAGTCAAAAAAATAAGGGTGATACTCTCCCAGCAGAGTTCATTCACTGGTTACCAAAGTTCATGGAACTCTTTCTTCTACCATGGTGCTAATGTTGTGTCTGATCTCCCTACTTAATCTCCTGCCTGGTCACAATTTGACCCTGGCAATGAGGAGCCCCAGATAAGGCGGGGGAGAGTCCACATACCTCCATAGCTGCTCTAGAGATGGGCTCAGGGCTCTTGAGTCTACCTGCAGCAAAGAACTCATGCTGGTTATATGCTGCGGAGGAGATGACTAGTAAAGTTCCACAGAGCCCAGAACAGTAGAGCTAGCATAGCTTCTATGAATTCTTCTTTCAAGGAAGTAATATAGCACCATGCCACCTCATCATTATTCCTTCATTAGCTGAAGCCTGTTTTTCATTTGATAAAAGTGTGTTAAGCACTTGAGATGGGGCAGGCAGTGAGTGTGACTTCAAGAAACTTTGCAGTCATCATCATTAAGGTCCTTAACACGTGCTTATCGACTATGCCCTGTGATAGGGACTGGAAAGACAAAATCTGGCCCACGTTCTCAAGAATCATAAAGAAAGATGTTTTATCCATCGTTTACCCTGAAATATCAAGAAATGTCCCACTCTGGCTTACATGTAGATGACATTAATACAGTGCTGCAATACACATTTCAAAGCAGTGGTTCTCCACCTTGGCCCACAGGCAGATCACCAAGGGAGTTGTTTAAAAACCCTGATGTCCCCAGCCCCACCTCAATCACTGGAATCAGAATTTCTGCACATGGGATCCAGGCATTAGGATCTACTTTGAGAGACTCCAGGTAGTTCTGCTGTACAGCCTGGGTTGAGAACCATTATGTTAGAATCTCTGCCTTAGACACTTAGAGTCCAAAACAATATCTGGCACATGGTAGGTCACCTGTGACATATCTTTTTCTAATATTCTGTCTACCTTTCTTTCTTCCCAAGCTCCCAGCAGAGTACCTGGCAAAGAATAGGGGCACAGTAACTGGCCACTCCTTTCCACGCTGCTTCTTGCTAGAAAGTATATGAAAAAACTGAAGCACCTTAATACTATGCGTGTCAAAATGTGAACAGTGAGGGACCTTTAAACTCAAATAAATGACTTACTCTTATTCATATGGATATATCAAAGTCCACTGTTCCATGCAATCACACAAGATGATGTTCTAACAATAACATTTCGTCATCCCAACAGCAACTGTTGAGGCTAGTTGGGAAGGTTTTTGAATATGCTGATGAAATATGACACAGAAATAAAGTAGTGGCAATATTGGAGCCTGGTATAGTTTGAGTTGTGAATGGAAACCTGGGAATAAAGAATCTGGATATGCTAAAAATAAAACAATTTCTTTTATATCTAAATATTGGAGTGTGGCTCACTGAAAAACTCAGAAATCTCCATGGCTGTGTGCAGTCACTGGCTGTTTGTTTTCTGATCAGATCCCTTCAATTTCTGCTTAGTCACTGGGAATTTAAAAAATGCTTTTGATTTTATTCTGTTGTGGGATGACAGAAAACACGCTCTCAAGCAGCCTTTGTCAAGAATCCAGAGTTCCAGAGGGGCTGAGTGGGAAAGGAGGGATTCTAGGCTACTGACCCTGAGGAAAAATGTTTTCTGTCATTCATTCATTCATTCATTCATTCATTCAATAAACACTTGTTGAGAGTTGACTGAATGAATGCAGGAAGGAAGGAATGGGGGTCCTGAGATCAACTGGGTCCTCTGGGTTAATGCTTTCCAGGGAAAATGTTTTCTCATAGAAATGCCTGTGCCTTCTCTGAGTAAACCGTGACATTTTCCTTTTCATGTGAATACATTTACCAATAAATATGTTCTTGTATGTGGTTCTTTGTCACTTCATGTGTTCACACTGTGGCTTACAATTTCACAATGGAGGCAGATGTGGTTCTGGGCCAGGGACAGCAGGGCAGTGAGACGGTGGAGGTGGTTGGAACAAGGAAGATGGTGAGCGCTATTTTAGTCTTATTCTTAGCCTCAGTCAGCTGAAGAACCACAAGTCACAGCTTGGGGTTTTGACTTTAGTTTAAATTGGTGTATCTTTTGCCCCTAAACAAAGTAAATGTTCCATTCCTAAGTCTTTTGTGTAATGTGGTATCCCTCAAAGATGGTGGAGGGGAAACATATGACTCTGATGTATTTAATCTACACAGGACCTCTGGTCTCCTTGCTACTTGGCCTGGCAGGACCATTTAAATTAATTAATTAATTAATTAATTAATTTTACTCCTCGCCCAAGGATATGTTTGTTGATTTCAGAGAGAAAGGAAGGAGGGGGCAGTGGAGAGAGAAACACTGATATGAGAGAGAACCATCAATCGATTGCCTTTCATATCCTCCCCAACCAGCAATCGAACCCACAACCTTTTAGTGTACAAGACAATTCTCAAACCAAATAAGTCACCCAGTCAGGGCCTCACAGGGCCATTTTTAAGTAAGCAGTGGCTAAAGTAGGCTTGGGTGGCTTAAAGCAATGCTTCTCCAACTTAATATGTGTACAAATCACCTGGGATCAGGAAAAATACAGATTCCAATTCAGCAGGGCTGCAGTTAGGACCTGAGAACCTGTATTTCTAACAAGTTCCCTGGCCAAGCTAATGTCCACCAAACATACTTTGAGTAGCAATAGCTTACAGGACCTCTAACTGCTGGTAATAAAGGGAAGAGTATGTGATTTGTAAACTCTTTTCTCCCCTAACAGGCTTTCCCAGACTCCTCAAAACAAATCAGGGTCTGGCAGGAGTAAAGCCTGCTTGAGTGTGGTTGGTAGGGTAATAATATGGGTGTAATAATGTATAGTTTTAATTTGAGCATTCCACCTAAATAGTTGTATGGTGTGCTTCAGTGGGATATTGTTATGTTCCAGAATTGCATGCTTATGATGTTGTAACAAAAGATTCTGTAATAAAATAAGGGCGTTATTTGTGCCAGACCCAGTATTTTCCAAACAAAATCCTCCTCAAAATATTTGAAACAACATTATATCTGAAATCCTTCACATGTGTTTCCAAGTGCCAAGAGATCTGATGCTTTTTGCTAACACAGATAATTAATCTTCAAGCTCCAGTGACCCAACAAAATTATCTTTACTTAAAATCCATATAAATGACTAATAGGATCTATTTTTGTGTTTAAAAATATATATGATTGTATGTTCTTCTTCTGTCTGTTCATGTTAGTCTTGACCCTTAGGCTATAAACTGTGGGGGACAGACTACACTCCTCTTGGAGCCGTAGAAACACTGAGCACAGGAGCCATGGAGACTCCAGGGGTCGGCTGGTTCAGTGGTGCCCCAGCTTGACACAGCCACCCCAGGGGGTAAGTGCGCTGATTTCAGTTGGAACACAAACAACCACTTTATAATTTTTTACAGTAGTGTATATATTTTAATACATTTTGGGGAAAACTATAACTAGTGTGTCTTGCCCATGATTTCATGGATATTATTATGAGGAAAGTACATTCACTTAAATTTTAAAAGTGAGTTGCTATAAAGACAGATATGATTTGAATATCATTGCTATAACACATGCATATAGCAAGAATTGTGTGAGCTGTGTGCCAGTAACTGAGGTTTTTTAAAATTATATTTTATTGATTATGCTATTACAGTTGTCCCATTTCTCCCCCATCATTCCCCTCCACCCTGCACACCCCCTCCCACCCACATTCCCCCCTTTAGTTCATGTCCATGTGTCATAAGTTCTTTAGCTTCTACATTTCCCACACTATTCTTGCCCTCCCCCTGTCTATTTTCTACCTACCATCTATGCTACTTATTCTCTGTACCTTTT